>OZ010796.1:331831824-332085830 GCA_963932465.1 Maratus speciosus | reverse complement strand
TTTTACTTTTCTTATTTCGATAAAGATATTTTCGTTTTCCCCTACATAAATATTTCAGATATAATTAGGCAATTAGTTTCTTACCTACATTCTTGAATTCTTCAGATATTTCCATAAGATGGCTAAAGAATCTAACAGCATTTTTTTACATTAATGTAAATGTTGTTTGCATTTGATTGTTACCTGATGATTAGTTTTAAGTTATTTTCCTGCCTCAAAAATCTTTTAAAAAATCAAATTTATTTTCAAAAAGGCGTTGTGTTTTTATAGAAAAATGGAAAAAAATAACTAAAATTTAGAAATTTAATAAAAATGTATGAAAACTTGCGAATTTTTTTTTTTCACTGTAATCGTTGAGATTTTTTGCCGATACGTCTTTTCATTCATTTTTAATTAACCTATTCGCTGCCAACCACGAGTATACTCATGGCTTTAATTTATTCATTACTTTGTCACCACTATTTTAGAATTAAAAAATTGCTTTATTTATTGGCAGAAATTTTACTGTAAAGCGAAATTTACATTTCTGAATTTGTGGTGGCATACGACTAAAACAAGAAATTTAAAATTTTTTACTTTATAGTTTTGGCAGCGAATGGGTTAACGGCAATTTTCAAGCAAACAACGTGTTTTAGCGAGATGTGAATGTGCTCTTTAAAGTCTCTGTTGACAATTTTTTGAATAATATCTTATCCATCGTCTGTGTTTTGTATGTGCTTAGAAAAGTGGATGTTCACATTAGAAAATAATATGTGACAGTATTCATAGTCCAGGGGAAATGTACCAAAAAAGGGGGGTTACCTTGCAAAAGGTCGGGTAGATTTTTTTTCCTGAATTGTTTATAATGATGCCAACATGGAAAAACCAAGTTTTCTAAGAAAATTTCTTAAGGCTAAATTTTCTGTGGCCAAAAAACAAGAAAATTTTGGGACCTTTTAAAAAAAAAAAAATCTCGAGAGCCGTTGCCATAGCATATTATTTGTCAATTACAATATTAAAGAAAATAAAATTTTTTACAACTTTCATACTTACAACTTTTTTATACACTCAATAGCAAGCGCAGTACGCCATTTTAAGAATAGGACAATTTTTTTAATTTTCTTAAAAACCGTGAAAAACGCAGTTCTGTCCCGATTATTCAAATGTTTCCCACGGATATAATCGTGTATGTCAACTTTTATATATTAGTCAGGGCCCGACTTATGCAGGGGCATGCGGGGCAGCTGCCCCGGGCCCCGCTTTTTAGGGGGCCCCCCATGAGAATAGTCAGGATTTTCATTAAAAGGTGCGAAATGATTAAATTAGCCAAAAGCAACCAAAATTCATATACAGTAAAACCTGCAAAGTTGACCCCCCCTTGTAAGTTGACCACCTGTCTATGTTGACCTCTGTTGTCAGGAACCAAATTTATCCTATACAAAACTATAAGACAAACCTTTTGTAACTTGACCACCTGTCTATCTTGTATCTTGACCACTGAAATTATACAAATTTGACTAGAACTATTATAAAATGCCCACCAAAACCCTTTATAACTTGACCATCCAAAAAGCTAACAAATCGTGAATTAAAAAAAAAGTAACTCTCTACGAATTTTTTTTTCTTTTTAACTAGAATTTCTAAAAGGGTGAAATAGTTCTTAGCCTGGGAAATGTTTTTAGTAGTGATAGGTGTAGGTAAATAATTCAAGGCTTATCTATTCTTACATTGTTGCTCTTGTGGATTCGGCTTTTCATCCTCCCCCTCCATTCTTTGATTCTAGATTTCTTTCTTCTATTTTTCCCATTCTCTTATCATTTCTTCCGTTATTTCAATAACCCCATGTGCTACTTGGTAAGCAGAAATATTTTTTTTGTGTTTTTTTATAAATTATGTGTAATAACTAGTATAGTTTGAAGAATCACTAATTGGCTGTACATTGATTTTTTGGCTGCTTTTTTAAAATAAATAGTAGTATTACTAATTGATTTTAAAATTGTTACAAAACTATTAATTCATTCTTGTAGTTAATCTTTTCTTTTATAAGGTGTTAGAAATATGCATGGTAATACAATATTATTTTAAAGCCTGTCAATAAATAAAATTCTTGTCGAAAAAAAATGATATGGTATGAATATTACGTAAAAATAAATAAATTTATCATCACCATTTATAAGTTGACCACTGAAGTGCGGCACTGCAAGGGGTCAACTTACACAGGTTTTACTATATTTTCAAACATTCTGCTTCCAGCACCCTCTCCACCCATCAGGGATGTAATGGAAGGTATACGGCGTATACCTTCTGGATTTTTTTAAAGAAGCTCCTTATGCCTTCTGTTTCTCAAATTAAGCTACAGCATATACCCTAGGTATGACATTCATGACTTTATCGTATACCCTGTGCCAATGGCGTATACCCTCTGGTTTTTTACGACTACATCACTGCCACCCATGCAAAAAACAAACTATATCATTAGAAAACTAATAATTAATATTTTATCATGACAACTTAGTATTCTATTGTTTTTAAAAGAAATTCTTTATTAATGTTTTTCTCGTAACGTAGCAAGTTAAAACCATTAATTATGACCCATTTGGGACATTTTCTTTTAGACATCTTATAACGTACGTAGATAAGAAAAGTAAAATTTTGCAAAGAAATACTCGTATTAACCAATCTATCATTTTTTTCTACTATTTTGCTACTAGTATTTTTTCTTAAAGTTGTGACCATCTTTTTGTCACACTTTGTATACCGATGTAAGCAGTACCGGGTACAAAATTTATGCATATAATACAATATGTATGAAATTTAGTACTAGCTACTTCCTACTTCCACATTATTCATAAAAAAATCTATAGATAGAAGCCCCCCCCCCCCCCAGAATGATTCTTGCCCCGGGTTCCCCATAGCCTAAGTCGAGCCCTGATATTAGTAGAGTAAATTATGTATTTCAGACCTAAAACTAGCACCCGTGGCAAACATGGATTTTGGCACCCCCTCCCTCCCCCCTCTTCTAAAAAGAAAATTCACCACGCGAATTTATATAAATCTCTAATAGCCGGATTTTGAAAACTTTAAGTGTGTAAGCATTAAATACGTAATGCTGAACTACGTAATCAGCTTTGCCAAATATTGATTCATAAAAACCTTGAAAGCCGTACCGAAAGGAACCGAAATATATTCCGCTTTAAACAGGTTTCCATCTTAGCAGGTATAATTGTTCATATTCTTTCACTTGAAAATATATATACTTTTTCTTCAGAGACCAAAATCCGTATATACAGATTTCTTTTTCAAAGATTTTATGGTAGTTGTCCTATTGAGGCGTTTAAAGTCACAGTTATATGAATTATGGGACTAAATTAGTCACATGAAGACATTCGCAAGGTAATATTAAGCCTATGGGAGCGTTCTTGACAAATGTCTCGCTCGCATTTTGTTACTTTTAAATATATTTTTAGGTAGATTTCGTATGAAATACAAGCTATTGGGATCGTTCCTATGTTGGAATTTCTGAAAAATTTTTGCAGATCTACACCGATCATGACCCCTAGAACCCAAAACCACCCTCAGTAAAAAACTTATATATATATAATCACTTTCTTCTGGACACGATAACTTTCGTAATTCTGTACCAATCTCTTCCAAACTGATACATAAAATCAAAGGGCATAAAATCTCGGTCAAGTTCGTTAATGGGCAAAATCGGACCAAGGGGATGGAAATAGGGAGGGGTTTTGTGAAAACCGAAAAACCCCCTACTTCTTAATTTTTGTACATATCAAATCAGTTTAAAGTTTTTATTACTTTTAAAAATAGGGCCAAAAATTTATGTATCAAAGATTTTTGATAAAGTTAAAAATGGGCTCAAGGGGCGCAAAAAATAGGGTTTTTGGGAGAAAAAAATTCATAACTTCGTCAATTCTCAAGATATCAAATCCAATTAATTTTATTATAAATCTTCTTAATATTATCTACAACTTTTATATTCACACGTTTTTGATAGGTCCAATTTGTACCGCAAAAAAAAAAATTAAAAACGAAAACAAAAAGGGGGTTTGAAGAAGTAAAAAATCCATAACTCCGTCAATTCAAAAGATATAAAATCCCTATGAATTTATCATATATCTTCTTAATATTGTCTACAACATCTATATAGACAAGTTTCGGATAGGACCAATTCTTACAGCAAAAACAAATTAAAAATACATAGCGGTTGAAGAAAAAAAAATCATCTAAGTAAGGGTGTATTCAAATCCAAACTACCTTATTTACTGACTCATTTTAGAATTCATTTTTTCTCTCAAAGGCTTCCAATTGATACGTTTTCTTACTCAGAAACTATATAATGTACCGTAATAGTCGATTTTTTGATAGAGGCAAAATATATTTTAAAAAATGCTGTTAAAGTGGGCATTCTGAACCGAATTTACCGAAGCGGATTGTGTTGGAAAAATCATTGCATTAAGGATGCACTCAAATCCAAACTGCTTATTTTCTGACTCATTTTTAAATTCATTTTTGCTCTCAAACGCATTTAATTGGTATATTCACTTATTCAGAAACTATATAATGTACCGCAATGATCGATTTTTTGATAGAGGCAGAATATATTTCAAAAAATGATGTCAAAGTTGGCATTTTGACTGGAATTTCCCGAAGCAATTGTGTTATCACTTTCTTCTGGACACGATAACTTCCGCAATTCTGCACAAATCTCTTCCAAACTGATACATAAAATCAAGGGACATAAAATCTTGGTCAAGTTCGTTAATGGGCAAAAGCGGACAAAGGGGATGGAAATAGGGAGGAGTTTTGTGAAAAACGAAAAAACCCCATAACTTCTTAATTTTTGTACATATCAAATCAGTTTAAAGTTTTTATTACTTCTAAAAATAGCGCCAAAAATTCATGCATCACAAATTTTTGATAAAGTTTAAAATAGGCTCAAGGGTCGCAAAAAGTAGGGTTTTTGGGAGAAAAAAATTCCTTATTTCGTCAATTCTCAAGATATCAAATCCAATAATTTAATTATACATCTCCTTAATATTATCTACAACTTTTATATTCACAAGTTTTTGATAGGACCAATTCGTACAGCAAAAAAAAAAAAAAAAATTATAAAAACGAAAACAAAAAAAGGGGTGGGGGGGGGGTGGTTGAAGAAGAAAAATTTTCATAACTTCGTCAATTCACAAGATATAAAATCTCCATGAATTTATCATATATCTTCTTAATATTGTCTTCAACATATATATAGACAAGTTTTTGATAGGGCCAATTCTTACCGCAAAAACAAATTAAAAATACAAAGCGGTTGAAGAAAAAAATCATCTTATCAAGGGTGCATTCAAATCCAAACTGACTATTTTCTTACTCATTTTTAAATTCATTTTTGCTCTCAAACGCATCCAATTGCTAGATTCTCTTATTCAGAAACTATATAATGTACAGTAATGATCGATTTTTTGATAGAGGCAGAATATATTTCAAAAGATGATGTCAAAGTGGGCATTTTGAACAGAATTTCCCGAAGCGATTGTTAGAAACGAAAAATATTGCCCTACTGAGAAAATAATTGTTTATTAATCAAGTTTTAATTAATTGAAAGAAAAATAAAAACACAGGTCGCTTATAAATCTTTTCAAAAATCACGTCAGCATGTTTCATGTATTTTTTTTTTTATTAAAAATGAATCTGAAAATGTGCCAGAAAATTTCGAGTTGTTGAGTATGGAAAAATATTTTTTCTAATACCGCCTTAACATGATTCTGATAAAACCAGCTATTTTATAAAAAGGAAATAAAAACTCGTCAAAAGCAGACAGATAAAACTGTTAAAGTGGATTTATATCTAATAATGATTTAGTTTTTGTCGGTGAAATTAGTATACTTAACTTCGAAATCTACCTCTGCCTGGAGGCCGGGCCGGCAGGGATTTTTTTTTTCATGGGATATCCGAGTTCAATATCTAATGTTGTTCTTTTGTACTTTTTCGGGTTTGGTTTCTTTTTTTCATATATATATATAATGGTTATATATATATAATCGGACACTTTCATTTTTGGAAAACTGTTTGGAACTCATTCTGAAATTTAAAGTATCCTGTTTGAGCTTTAAAGCAATTAATAGATAATCTTGAAGTTTTATATATTTTTACATGCTAAAATGATATAATCTCTTGTTATATTTATTGATATAAGTAGAAAAAATTGACAATATGTTTTAAAACTAATCTTTTTAATATTTTTTATAAAACTAGTGATCGCAAATATTTTATTAACAGAATTTATAAATTTTACAAGATATAAATGCATAACATTAGTTAGTGAAATAATCTGGTGTCATTTTTATTGTAGCTATTTTATAAGGTAAAAGTATTTCTTACATAAAAGATATTTATCGTTTGAGTCCCCCCCCCCCCCTTTTATGTGGAACTACAATTCAATGTTTGCTATCTTTAAAACAGTAAAACATATGTTATCAATAATTGGTAAATAAAATATACCATTGTAGTATAATAAAATATGTTTTTCGCAAATTTTCATACCTAGGTGATTTTCAAAAAAAGTGTCATGTTTTACTGTCCTTTCACATTTGCACAGAAAAATAGTTAAATATCATAATTTTAATATTGAATTTTAACTATCACGTTTTTTAATGATAATTTACGGATATATT
The DNA here is from genome assembly GCA_963932465.1 of Maratus speciosus. NCBI lineage: Eukaryota > Metazoa > Arthropoda > Arachnida > Araneae > Salticidae > Maratus > Maratus speciosus. The sequence goes on along the minus strand of OZ010796.1, from coordinate 332,079,165 downwards.
ATATTTATAAAAAATTTAAAAATAAGAAATATATTCTTTTGTAGTCAAAATATCATTACCGTAGGGTGCCCCAACAAGCAATTTATTAGGTAAAGATTTGACAAAATTCTATTTAAAACAGGTGGTTATAATTTTTTATGCATTTTTATTTATAAAGATGCTGCTAATTTAAAAAATATTTATTTTCATTAATTAAACTTATCTATAAATCTTAATTTTTTTAAACCGTGTCCCAAGAAAGAGTGTCATTGCCATGCTTCTGACAAAAAGTTCCTCTGGATTTTTTTAGAGGGCAGCACATGCCTTTTTATCAAGGCAAAAGTACTACTTAAAAGTCAACTTGTTATCAGGTTTAGGTGAATATAGTAAATAGTTTTATAGTTTCAATAAAACAAGCAAAGACTTTGAATGTTTTGGTGCAGTGTTGCCAGTGGGCTATTTTTTTTAAATTCAGATTTCTTGATTGCCACCATTTTTTTGAAACGGTAAAATTACCTTTGTTTTCGCCTTAATTAATATGTCATTAAATAAGGCGCACTTTACCATTTCAAAAAAGTGGTGCCAATCAAGAATTTGAATTTAAAAATAGTAGCCCATCTGGCAACACTGTTTTGGTGGATATTCTTTTGTAAGTCATTACCGTACCCAGTTCTAATTGGTAATTAAATGAAATCTTATTTCTTAATCTGCTTTTATTATATGAGAAATAGAAAATCATTGTAGGGGCCAGAAGATATAATGGCTGCCATTTATGCCAGGGGGAAAAATAAAACTATTTTGCTTAATTTGTCATTACCGTAGCTGTCATTACCGGACTCGCTTATGTCATTATACCAAGTGCTTTAAAATTTAAAAATTAGTTTTAAAATGTTAAATTAGTAATTTGGTCTCTGTTGATGCTCATATATTAATGTTTATGAGGTAAGGTAATTATTTACAAACAATTAAAACTTTCTGATTATTTCTAAAAATTTGATTTTGTTATTCCAAAACATGGACAGATTTTGCAAATGACCCACCTATTCCATTGATACCTGGAAAAATATGTATGCATTATAAAAATTATTAAAATTATAAAATTTATTAAAATTAAGCAAGAAATCTTTTTTAATTGAAACTATCGTGCCAATAAGTTATTACATATTGAAAAATTCTTTTAAACAATGCTTTGAAGTTAACATTGTATGCACTTACGCTCGTACTCATGAATAACTTCGACCGAGGGTTAAACCGCGGGTTCAGTAACCTCAGGTTGGTACTTTCAACCGGTAGTTGAAAACTCGTATTCACCGTTTACTTCTGATGAAAAGTTACCCAACTCGGGGTTTCTCGACCTAGGTTTAACGAAATGTGTTTATTGGTTAAAAACAATCACATGCCTTGTTCGGTTTCGCGTCGAGACTTCGTTTGTTTATGTTTTGGAAGAAAAACGCCAATAAAAAAAAAGAAAGAAAGAAAGATTCAATGTAGTGTGGGGTTTTTTTTATTTTTATTCCCACAAAATGTATGGACAAAATAAAAACCTGTAATCACTAAATATGGATCAATTTAATTTTTCTTGAAAGTTTTAATATTTTTTAAACAATTATTTTTTTTTAAATTTATTAATGAGTTAATGATATGAAACGTGTCAACTGCTAAAATAAACGTTAAAAGGTTCTTTTTCAAAATAAATTTTCGCATAGTTGCTAAAAAATGGAACTTGATTTGGGCCAAAACTAATGAAACTTGATTTGAATAAAAACTAAAATTTTATTCCAACAGCAATTATGATGATTTCTATTATTAATAGCTCTAGTTAGCAATTAAACAATTTCTGATAATGAAAATATTAAAATGGAGAAAAAAGGAAAAAAATTAAGAAAGTAGTCTGTTGTACTTTATATATACTATTTCTTTTATTAGTATAGATGGTATCCCAGATGTATTAATTTTATTGTTTAGATTTTCAGCGAGCTAATTAAAATGTTTAATTCTAATTAAATTAGATAGTAATTAATATTCCAGGTTGACAGGAAAAAGTAGTGAAATCATATTAACAGAACTGCAGAAAAAGTGGAACAGGTGATCCTAGCGGTGCCCTGGCACCAGGTACCAAGCCGCAGAGGCGCTCCATAGGCGCATATAGTTATCACTTCCGAGCGATTGATAAACATTTTTCATTTAACTAGTCGCTAAATAAAACTCTATACTTCCTTTAAGTTTAAACTGTGTGCAGTGGAGATATTTTATAAGATATTATTTTAAGGAACACAAATATTTTAAACTTTTTAAGACTACTAGTGTATAGTGTATGAATTTCCATTCAACACATATAATTGAATAAGGCCTTTCCTAAATCATGATAAATATATTCTGAATACTATCTGGACAAATAAATGTGAAATATTACAGAAAGTTGAATTTTTATCGACCAGCTTTTAGGGCCTATCCCCACCCCTTCCCCTTCCCCTCCAGCCATTTGTATGAGAATTTTTCTATTATCACATTTACAAGATCAAAGCTATTCGCTTGATTATCTTTGACTATTTTTTGATAAATTAGCCTAATAATTACGAAATATTATTACATGCACGAAGACACTTGTTTTTGGTTGCAGTGTTGCATTTGAAAAAAATGTATTTATTTAGAAAATGTTATTTTATTTTCTATATTTTTTCCAGCTTCTTAATTTCATATTTTTAACTCATTTAGATATCACTTCATTAGATGTAATAAGAATCTTATTTAGAATAGAAATTAAAAGTGGATTTTTTTTTTTTTTTTTTTTTTTTTTTTATGACTGATTAATGATAGATTTCTAGACTAAATAGGCAGAGTAATGATAGTTTGCAATCTAACAAAACAACTCAAATTAATTATTAATAATTTCATATAATTTTACATTATCTAATAAATAAAATAGCTGTCTGTTGTTTGTGAATCAGTGGAGAAAAACAAGTTCCCATTTGTATATCCCATTCCCTCTATTTTCTCTTTTTTGGTGTCATTCTTTAAGTAAATTAAACGTTTCTCAAGATGCTGTGTAAGATATAGAAATAAAAAAAGTTTAAAGTACATATTACCAAAAATAGAAGAATATATGTAATCTCATACATACACACATATATATATATATTATCTATACATTTTTTGACTGGTTTGTTTATATTTATACATTATATCTCCTTCCTTACATGTTGAATTGTTTGCTTTCATAAATACTCATGATCACGAAGAATTTATTTACCTTAAAAATAGTCATCATTGCTGCAAGCGCTGATAAAAATATTTTGGGTGTGGGGTTATTTTAAAAAGGGAAAGTTTTTTTTTCTTTTACCAGCGTATTTCAACCCTTTAGTAATTTATTTTAATTTAGCTGTCAATTAAGAAGCAAAAATTATAAGTGATCTCTAAAAAAAGTCACAATTTCAGGAGGTAACGTTGAAAAGTTATTCATTTTAGGATTTATTATTACTATTATTATTTTCGTATAAAATAGTACTAATGCAATATTTTAGGAACAGATGTGTTATTATCCCACCCTCCGCCATCTTGGATTTTTTTTGGCGAGAAAACCCCTTTTCCGCCAAGTAGTAAATGTCGCCAAGTACCCGTTTATACGCATGTTTGGCTCAACGAAAAAAAAATGTAAATAATAAACAAAATTCGCTAAACTGGCAATCAATAATCCTTGTATGAGCGCTTCGCGCACATTTAACAGAAAAAAAAACATCGCCGAATTCAGCATTTCTCGCGATATAGCATTCTCAAAATTCAGCAGTTCTCGTCTTGTAGCAATCTCAAAATGTAAAAAACTCTTAAAACAGCAAAATATACCTAAAAAACGAAACTCGCTAAAGTGGCAATCAGCAATAGTTGTATGAGCGCTTCGCGCTCATTTACCGAAAAAAAAATCGCCGAATTCAGCATTTTTCGCGATATAGCATTCTCAAAATTCAGTAGTTCTCGTTTTGTAGCAATCTCAAAATGTAAAATCTCTTAAAGCAACAAAATACACATAAAATTATCAACATACCTTAACAGACATCTGCTTTCTTGAACCCTACAGCACAAAATATAACACCGCCGTCATTTTCCAAAATAGGCTTAATACGCATTGACACGCTATAAACAAACCTCCCTTTCATGTCAAAATTTCCTCATATTTCTTAATTACTTCAGCAAGAGCGTTTAAATGGACTACAGAAACTATAGTCAATGAAATACATCCAATAAATTTAACATAAAAATAAAAAGACAGCCATAGAACACGATATCAAAGAGTATCTGGTACAAGAGTCAAGCAACCGTCAGCAACGACACCCGGCAGTGAAATGAATGTTCACGCTCTCGCGTCGTAAAAAAGGGGGATGCCATAATAAGTTACTAGACGCCAAACGCCGGGGTTGCCAGAGCGATAAAAATCGCCAAATACTCAACATCGCGGAGGTTGGGATAATAACACATCTTAGCCATATTTTATATTATGTATAATTTTGAAATTAAAATACAGTTGAAAAATAAATATTTCAAATTTGACAAAAATTGGGAACATACGAAGAAGCTTACAAACAATCGCAAAAAAAATCAATAAAGTAATAAAACTCAAATTGTTTAAATTTTAAGTTAAAATATCTAATTTATAGATCTGATTTATATTTATCTCAGTTTGTACATAAACAATAATATATCTTTTACACAATAGACCCAAAATTTAATTTTAAAACCTTCTATAAGTACTGATCAAAAATCTACAGAGAATCTATGGATATTCTAAGATAATCTGTGTATTTCTTTACTTAAACAAAAATGCAAATTAGCCTGAGTCTCACATTTTAATTAGAACTTATGCAAGTATGGTGTTTATTTCGGTCCTGTTAAAATACATTTGTGAATTTTTGAACATCAAAATTGCAAAAAATAAATGACCTTAAACGCAACAGTTCTTACTTTAGAAGCAATTATTCGGCTGTTTAAGTAATATTGGCTATTTTTAAGGCAAATAAATTTTTCGCGACCACGCGTATTTATGTAAACAAACAATTCAACATGTATTCAATATATAGAGGCTATATACATAAATATAAACAAATCAGATAAAAATATTGAAGATAATTACATATATATGAGATTACATACCTTTGCATAATGTTATTCCGTTTTATTTAATAGTAGAACTTCTATATTTTACACAGCACCTTCTGTTCTACAGCCATTGTAAAATGGCGGTCCTCTCCCTCTCGCCCTCTCCTCACTCTCACCGCTTGTTTTTCGTTAAATATGCATGCTCGGTTGAAAAATCCTGGGTTGAACCGGCTGTAGACCAAGGTTGGGTTACTGAACCCGGCGTTAGATTTCAACCTCGAACCGGTTCAGTGGGGTTGACGGTGAATGCCATTTGAGTTTTTAACCCGGGTTTTCTGCATAACTCCGGGTCGAAGTTATTCGTGAATACCGGCGTTAAAGTTACTGTCTAAATGTGAATATTCTCATTTACACTCTGCTCTACTTTTAAAATTATATAAATTTATTGAATATAAAATGTCTGTTGAGATGAAAATAAAGACGTGAGTGTGCAAATAATTGATAATTTACTGCTACCAGTTTTTAGAAGTCGACATACACAATTAATTTCCGCGGGGAAAATTTGAATAATTACGGCAAAACTACGTTCTCCTCGGTTTTTAAGAAAATTGAAAAAATTGTCCCATTTTTAAAATAGCGTACTGCGCTTGCTGTTGAGTGTATAAAAAAGTTGTAAGTGTGAAAGTTGTAGAGAATTTTATCCTCTTTAATATTGTAATTGACAAATAATATGCTACGGAAACGAGTCTCGAGATATTTCCAAAACATCAAAAAAATGTCCCAAAATATTGTTTTTCGGCCACAGAATATTTAGCCTTAAGAAATTTTGTTAGAAAACTTGGTTTTTTCATGCTGGCATCATTATAAACAATTTAGAAAAAAATCTTCTACCCAACCTTTTGCAAGGTAAAATGTACATTTCCCCTGGACTATCAGTATACTTTAGAAATCACGAATGCGTTAGAAAGTAGCTATCTCATTTAAGCTTGTTTTCAAAGTTAAACTGCCTAATTTCTGGCATAATTCCTAAATCCATTTTGGGTTGTTAAAGCTGGACTGGTAGGTACCCAGCTACACTCTTGAATTGTTCAGATATTTCCATAAGGTTGCTAAAGAATCTAACAGCATTTTTTAAAATTAATGTAAATGTCGTACGTGTTAATACAGGTACACACAGATAGGTACGCTATTCAGTAGCTAATCGATTTCTGTTTGTAAAATCATGAGACTGACAGGTGTATTTCTATTCAGAAGCTATGAAATCGAATATTTTTTTTCCTTTTTCAATAAAGGCTTGCGATTTTTTAGAAAATGCTGTCAAAGCTAGTGTTTTGAAACGAAATTCAGCGTCACAAAAATCGCATATCAATTAAAATATAATTCAGTTATCGAAAAATGAAAAATCTATTTGAATCTAGATCACTTCAATTGTCATGTTTACTGATGTTTTGCTTTTTACGTTTAAAAATGGGCTCATAAAAGTTTCAAAGTTTAGAAAGCATTTATATTTTACTAAACATTTTGAAACATTATTAATCACTAGGTGGTCCCTGTCAAAATTCGATGACATAAAAGATTTTTAAAATGTCCTATCCAATAATACCACATCTGAAATTCATATTGTCCGGAGCGTAGGGGAGACCGGGGGAATGGCGACACCTTAAGGGAATTTAAATTTTTTCACCTCGAAAAACTGTTTATTTTTTAATAGTAAAAATTCTAAAGCTGAATCATGATCTTTAGTATCTGTATAAATTTAACCGTAATCATAACTGTAAAGTAAGCATACATAAAAAAATATTTTTTAAACCTCTGCACAGTGGCGGGATTACCCAGGACACTGGGGTAATTCCGCCACTGTACCGGGGTAATGCCGCCACTCTTTAACGACCTAGTACATGCATCAAATGAATACTAGGAAACACACAACCTACTGAAAATAGTTAGAAAGCAATGTAATTGAGCAGAATAATGGTTAAGCTTACAATTTACTTCATATTGCAAAAGTCACTCTGTTGAATCGGCTCCACTACATTAAAATTAGGCCATTTTTCAACCAATTTGCATGGCGGCGGTATTACCCCGAGAGGACAACATGGCGGAAATCCCCAAGCAAAGCCGAAAGAAGAACCGAACTTGTTCAACACATTGCATCAAAATGTCGGCGAATGCATGTAGATTACGGGTCATATTATCTTAATACCTAATGTTACAATAAAAGGTGCTTATCTCTACTCATTTGAAGCTCCAAAATAATAAGCAACTAGATGAAAACTACATTCAGGGGCGTCGCCCTTGGGGGGTATGGGGGGAGCCTCCCCCCCCCCCCCCCCCCAATATATGTGAAGTTGGGAAATTTGAGCTTAGAGTTGGGAAATTCTAGATTTTTGAGGCATTTTCTTTTTTAAAAGTAATAGTAAAAAAACTACGAAATTTTTATTGTTTTGGTGATTATTTTGAGTACTGCAACAGTAAACAAGTTAAGTTATCAAAAGAAATACAAAAATAAATCAGCCACACTCAATCTATCATTGTATTTTTCAGTTCTACAAAAATATTGTACATCTACCAGACCTAAATTTCTCTACTCCTGTCCATCAATAACTGACTAACCAGTTCCTTTATTTCCTCCAAAACTTCGTTCCTTTCTCAAAAATTTCACCCTACCTCCCCTTCTCCTCCCAAAAGAGAATCCAGCTATTTTAATCCAAAGGGATTGCAGTTTCTTTTGAAAATTGGAGATCACTTGTAGCACAACAGAAAGGAATGTAGTAACCTACTTGAAACACAGCTATGGACAAGAAGATTTTATGAGTTTTCACAACTTTTTTGACTAATTAAGCGATTTTTGGACAATATTTTACTCATTCTCATGATTTTTTTGCCGCAAAAATTAGTTAACCCTTCGCTGTCAAGTAAAAAGCGTTATATGAGCAAATGCGGATATAAGAAGTCGTTACTTTAGATAAATTTGTCACATTTTACTTTTATTTGTGTGCGGAAATATATATCAGTCCTGTTCATTTATATTCATACGTGTTTATAAAATTTTAAACCAAAAGTCCAGTGTTCTGTGCTTAAAGCTGTTCTAAAAAGTTACTATAAATCTCAGCATGAAGAAACCCTTCATAATAGAAAAAGAGTTTTCGTGCAAGATTTTGGAGCGTCTAAAAATCCATTTGAGGATGAAAAAGGTAAAAAATGGACGATTTTAATTTGGAACAGAAATATGACCATGAAAGCAGTCCATCAACTGAAGAAAAAATATACATGCACTGTAACACTGACACGTTGCTCTTGAATAAAATTTTGAAGAAATAAAGATTTCCTTACAGACAAGCTCACAAACAATTATGAATATTAGGATGTGGCTGGAGAAGCTGAGTTCCGAAAGCCCCGTAGAAAAACGGTTACACTAAAGGCAATAGATAAAAATAATAACACAGCAATGGACATTGATACACATAAGTTTTACAGTAAAGAATTATAAGAAATACAAGAAAATTTCGGGAATTTAGTAATAGGCTTAAATGACAATGTTCCCTATATCAAGATAATATTGCAGCAATGTATTCCATATTTAAATTACAATTGTGCAAGGGAAAAGTTAATAATGTTTCCATCTGGATATGAGAAACCGGATGTACATGACTTGCAGAGTCAAATAGATATAAACCAAATCCCAACTTACTTAACAAACCTTTTACTCATGCCATGAAATTCAAAGACTATTTGGGTCACGCCGTCAAACTATATACTCGTACCTTAACATCCACAGCAGCTTATCTTTATGGCGTTGCATCTAATGAAAGAATCTTTAGTCAAATAAAAATTTAAAAAATATATATTGCAAGCTACAATGAAGGATGACAGATATGACAGCCTAATGCTTTTAAAATATGAAAGTGAAATAGGGAATTTTATTAAACTAAGCAATGTTATTAACAGGTGGGCTTCTTTGAAGACGACAAGAATTAATATTAATTGAAAACTAGTCGGATGTGCCAATCCCAAAGTTTTCTTCTACTCCATACATGTTAATGCCTCAAAATTTGCAATCACAGTGCCAAAATTAAATGACAATTCTTTGCCTATAATAACAAACTCTAAAGGTATAGATTTGTTGAATTGTGTGCATTTAAAAAGGAGATATAAGCATAGCATTTTTTCAAACAAATCATTCAGTTTTGGCACCCAGCCTCTTAGACGTCTGCAACCAAAATTCCTTACTCAAAGTGCACAAAAACTATATCCTTGGACAGTATAGACCCAAGCCTAATAAGGATCTATATATGTGGAAGTGCTACTTATGTGGAACTAAATTCCGTGCATTAGTTTTTGAGATACAGCTATCGCAAAATCGTGAAAAATGCTGCATAGCAGCGCCACCTGCTATATGATATACATAAAAAGCTAATCTGCATCAAATTATGTCAAGGTTTAACAGAATATGACGTTTGATCAAATTCCGTGGAATAGTTTTTGAAATATAATTATCGCTAAAATCATTAAATCGTGAAAAATGCCGCATAGCAGTGCCACCTGTTGGACGATTTACACCAAAAATAAATCAGCACCAATTTTTATCAAGGTACAGTCAAACCTCATTAACACGAACTGTTTCCGATTGCCTCGTCCAGTTGTATGTAATGTAGTTAAGTTCCGATAACACGAACAAAAAAATTTCCCCTTGAGTGTTCGCGTTAACGAGGTTTGACTGTATAAGTGAATCTCTTAAGTTTTATTAAATTCCGTGCATTAGTGCTTGTGCTAGAGCACCCACAAAATTTGTATCACATATAGACAGACAGATATTTTCTAAAAACAGTCGAATCGTGTTCAGGACTTACTAAAACGTATAAATCAGTCTAAAACCGGAAGTCGAATTTTTTCACGAATCCAATACTTTCTTCTTGTAAAGATAGAAGAAAGTAAAAAGCGTATTTATTTTTTTAGTAAACAAACCCATAATTAGAATTTTTATGTTTTCAGTTTCAGAATTTTTCTTTGGAAAGGAATTTTTTATGCAAAAGTAAAGTATCATTATAATCATTACACACGTTGTGCATATCATTTTAGTCGAAAATTGGAGCAATTCGTTCCAAGTTGGGAAATTTTCGGATTCTCCACCCCGAAAAAATATCTGTCGCTACGCCCCTGACTACATTTTTCACTAGAACAATCGAACGACGTACAGCAAAGTCACTCTCACTTTAGGCACTGTTTATATTGTTGGCAGCTATAGTGCAGGCACATTCACTATCTCAAACTACCCTTAGTTTTTAAACTAGGTGGGGTGGCGGCATAACCCGGGTTGGCGGCATTCCCCCGGTCTCCCCTAACCATTATTTTAAGCTAATCAATGTTTATATAATATATATATATACATTTTTAACAATGATAATTGAAAATCTGTAGATGAGCCAGTTTTTTAATGTTTTCATTCTTTGTATAGTTCTTCATTCCCTTTCCATAATTCTGATTGGTTGTTTCTTTTCTTATGGTTTGGAATCGCTTCCCTCTTATAAAATTGGCATACATTGTCGAACTTAAAAGTACAAACACACACGCACACATATATATGTATATATATGTATTTATAATTCCGAGCATATTCTGATGCAACATATTTGAACTAATTCAAATTAGCTTCATAATAATTTTATGTTCAACGTAGAATGAAAATCTGGGTTTTCGTGACAAATTTCACTTTAATGCCAAAGTGCTATATCTAATGAGTGCTTTGATCTTATGATTAATCGGCTCTCTTTTTTTTTTCCCTTCGTAAATAAATGCATAATATTTGATTAAATATCTGATTTACTATGTACTTTAATTTCCAACTATGCAATTTTAAGTAATTTAAGGCCGAATGAATAAAATGTTTAAAATTAAAGTACTAGTTTTTGCTTGTAAAAAGTCAAATTTTTAGTGTTAGGAAGTGTTAGAAAAATTTACTAGAAAGAGGTTTTAAAAAAATATTTTTCTCTGTTGAAGAACGCGAAACATTCTGATACGATTTTTAAACATAAAATGATACTCGCAGGCATGATTACTGAAGTGATTTGTAATTCAATATTTTCATTCTTCAATAAATTAATTGCGTTCTTGAGTTATAAGCGACTATTGTTTCAGAACGGTGGTTATTTCCCTTTCCTACCCTGTCGGGAAATTCGTATAAAATACCAATTTTGACAGCAATTCTTGAGAAAAAAACATTTTTTTTACCGAAAAACGAGAAAACCGTTGTATTATATAGTTTTTTAGCAATTATTACAAGCTTGCTAATTTCATACATTTCCGAACAAAAATGATTTTAAAAATTGTGCCAGAAAATGGATTTGAGAACAACTCGTAAAAATTACTCATTAAATTTCGTATTTATCAGTAGTGAGGCGAATGGTGTGTGTGTGTGTGGGGGGGGGGGGGGGGGTTAAAACCCATCCCAGACCTAAAAAATACAGTAATGGCTGGTTTTTTGAATCGCTAATTAATTGTATTAGTCACTTTTATGAATCAAAATCAGTGTTAGTGTTTTTAGATTAATCGAAATTTACCACTTTCTTGAATCATATACCATTTAACGAAAATATTTCTTTTAAACGGCTATTGTTATATTTAAAAATGGAGAAACACATAGTAGATGTATGGGATAAGTGAAAATTGTTCAACAGTTTCAAAAAAGGACAGCGGTCGCATTGTCGCGAATAACCTTAAGCGACATAAAGAATCAGATTGTTTCAAATGACTGTTAAAAATTCTACTTCATAGACATGATATATTTTTGAGGAGGAGTGGGGTGGGAAAAGTTCCTGATAGGTTTTTAGCGACAATGATTTTATTTTAAATAACAGTGCAAAGGGTAGATAAGTTGGGAAACTTAATTTGTTGAGACGAGGTGAGGTCATGATTACATTCATTAAAAATACTGATTCAATTAACCAATGACTTGAATATACGGTGACCACTGGACTAGCTGTCAACAACTTACCTCCCACCTATCCCCTTGAGTCGAACTTTGACTGGGAAACTGATTATACTGAAAAAAATAAAAAAATCCCTGCCGGCTCGGCCTACAGGCGAGGTAGATTTCGAAGTTAAGTACTAATTTCACCAACAAAAGTTAAATCAAGATGAAAAATAAACCCAGTTTAATAATTTGATCTGGCCACTTTTAAAGTTTTTAGTTTCCTTTATATGTAAGAGCTGATTTTATCAGAATCATGTTAACGTGGTATAAAAAATATTTTTCCACGCTCCACAACTCGAAATTTTCTGACACATTTTTAGGCTCATTTTTAAAAGTAAAAACATGAAACTTGCGGACGTGATTTTTTGAAGAGATTTATAAGCGACCTGTATTTTATTTTTCATTCAATTAATTAGAACTTGATTTACAAACAATTATTTTCTCAGTACGACCATTTTTTTTTCTTTCGTTTTCATCACTATCGCTTAGGGATATTCGGTTTAAAATGCCCATTTTGACAGCATTTTTTGAAATATATTCTACCTTTTATCCTAAAATCGATCAATATGGCCCATTTATAATTTCTGAATAAGAGAACCTGCCCATTGGATGCGTTTGAGAGAAAAATGAATTAAAAAATGAGTCAGAAAATAAGGAGTTTGGATTTGAGTACAACCTTAATACGATAATTTTTTCGTCAACCCCTATTTTTGTTTAATTTCTTTTTGCTGTAAGAGTTGGTCCTATCAAAAACATGTCAATATAAAAGTGGTAGATAATATTAAGAAGGTGTAAATAAATTTAAGCGGAATGGATATCTTGTGAATGGATGAAGTAATGGATATTTTTCTTCTTAAACCTCCCCCCCCCCCTTTTTTTCTGGTAAGAGTTGGTCCTATCAAAACTTGTCAGTATAAAAGTTATAGGTAGTATTAAGATCTATAATAAGTTTAAGTGAATTTGATATGAATATTTCTCCCTAAAACCATATTTTTGGCGCCCCTTGACACATTTTAAATTTTATCAAAAATCTGTGATACATAAATTTTTGGCCCTTTTCTTAGAAATAATAACTTTAAACTGATTTGATATATATTATAATTAAGACGTTATGTTTTTTTTTTTGTTGTTGTTGTTCGGTTTTCACAAAACCCTTCCCTATTTCCAACCCCGTGGTCCGATTTAGCGCATTAACGAACTTGACCGAAATTTTCCTCCACTTCATTTGAATAAATGTTTAGTCCTCCTTTTTCTTTTTTAACCATTTGGAAAAATGGTTATTGTCCTCATCAGGGTAGGAAATCAAAAACATATCTGAAGCGTTTTAGTGGTTGAATCCGCATCTTATTCGTTTTCTGATTGGTCTATACAGTAATCTGTATTTCCCTTTACTTTCAACAGAAATGGATATTTCTGTTGCCACTATGACAAAAATGTAATAGAAACTACAAAAAAAAAAAATAATAACTCAGAAACAAATTGAGATACAGCTTTCAAACAAATTGCATTTAAAAGTACATTTTTTTCTCTATACGACAATGTAAAAAGTAATATTGTAAAATGTTTAGAAGCTTAAAAATGAAATTTCATTTAAAATAGGTCGTCAGATTTCTTGGAAATCTGACGATGGAAAAGCCTTTACCCGAACAGCCAATGAAATGATTGGATAATACATAAGTTTCAGGTGGATAATACGTAAGTTTCAGGAAATCTGACGAGTCGCCGGCGATTTTTGTCGCTTGCAATTTTTACGTGTAATAACACTATTAATGTTTAATTCATGGAGTACGTAATGTATGATCAATTCCGTGCGATTTTTTATGTCTTAAATTTTAGTCTTTGAAAAAATCATTTTCTAAATGGTCGTTGTAATTTGTTAAATTGCTTTTTTTTGTGTGTGTGTGTGTGTGTGTGTGTGTGTGTGTGTGTGTGTTTTAATGCAGTTTTTAGCATTTGTTCGCGCTCCTTGATGATTTTTTGACATAAGGGAAAGGAATTATGTTTTAAACTTTCAGCCTAATATAAAATATTATTCTCCGTGATTTTTAATGCTGCTTTCAAAGCAATTTTTAGCTACTTTTAGCATTTGTTCGCATTTCACGCGATTTTTTGACATTCGGGAAAAGAATTCGGTTTCGAACTTTTAGCCTTATAAAGTCTGTTTTGTCCTCCACGATTTTTGAATTTTTACCAAATTTCAGTGCTATTTTCAATGCAATTTTTAGCATTTTATCGCGCCCCACAGTGATTTTAAAAAAAATTTGTTAATGGAATTTTTGTTTTAAAGCCTAATATAGTAAATTTTGTCCTGTGTGATTTTTGAGCTTTTTTTTTTTTTTTTTAATGCGTTCCGTAGTGATATTTGACATTCTTAAAAAGAATTTGATTTCAAGCTTTTAGCCTAATATACTAATTATCATTCTTCGCGCTTTTTTAATATTTAGCGATTTTTAATAAAATTTATTGCATCTTTTTTTTCTTTTCTTGTGTATTTTTTTTCTTTTGACATTTGAAAACGAATTTGGTTTCAAATTTTTAGCCTTATATAGTAAATTTTGTCCTCCACGATTTTTAATACGTTTTCTATAGCTTTTTTGCGTTTCTCGACGATATTTTGACATTCGTGTACGAATTTCGATTTACAATGTTTTAGCTTATTGTAGAAAATTTTTCTCTTTGCGATTTTTGAATTCTTACCGATTTTTTATGCGATTTTTTTTCTGGTTTTACTGACAATTTGCGGCTATTTTTTCACATTAGTAAAAGCAATCCGGATTTAATCTTTCAGCCCAATATAATAAATTCTGTCTTGTTTTGAATAAGTTTTGTTCGTAATTCGTACAGACATTTTTGAAAATTTTTATGCTATTTCACAGATATTTCGCGTTCTACTGCAATTTTTTTTTCCACATTCATAAAAGAAATTCTGATTTAATATTTTAGCCCAATGGTATTTTTTTTCTCTTTATTTTTTTAAATGTTAGCATTTTTTGATAATTTGCTGCGTTTTATCACATCAGTGAGATTAATCGGTTTCAATCTTCTAGTGCAATATAGTGCATTTTGTTATCTTTTCAATAAATGCTATATAAAATGGTATTAAAATTCGTGCCGCTATTTTTTGCGATTTTTAGAGTTTTCTCGCGTTCATGCTATTTTTTACGGACCCGGCAAGACACCCCGGGTTAGTTAGGATAAAATAAAACTGAATATTATTATTTAGGTCTTTAAGGGAAGTTCATTTTGAAAAGGTGTAAAATTAAAAACATTTTATGCTTTAAATAAATGAAATGTTTAATTTATGATCTTACTCTACGTTTTCGTTGAACATTTGAATTTTATTGTTTAAATATTAAAGTTTTTAAGTATTTAATTTAGGTGTGTGTAATGGGTAAGCATCGATCTGTTTAAGAAGAAATTGGGTCCTTAAAAGGACCCTTCACAAAATTTTTCATTTCAAAACGGGACCCTTCACAAAATTTTTCATTTCAAAACAGGACCCTTCACAAAATTTTTCATTTCAAAACAGGACCCTTCACAAATTTTTTCATCTCAAAACAGGACCCTTCACAAAACTTTTCATCTTAAAAAAGGACCTTTCAAAAAATTCTTTGGTCTTAAAAATGGGCTTTTTGCAAAAAAATTTCCAGTTCTAAACTAAATCTTTCACAAATTTAATCATTTAAAAGTAAAATCTGGCCTGTCATTTTTACATATATAAAGAAAAAAAATTATATTTTACATACATATATCTTCTTAAAAATATATAAAAAAGAACCTTGAGTATAACGTTCATTTCAAATTCGCAGAATTAGGACTAGATTTTTCACAAATGTAAAAAAGCTCTTCTCAATTTCACAAAAACAGGACCCTGAGAGGAAAGTCTGGACAGATCCCTGGTAAGGTGGTGGTGGGAGGGGGGGTTATAGATTTGTAGAAAATGGCCTCAAAACTCCCCCCCCCCCCCCCGTAGCCATAGAGCCCAAAGAACGCCTACGTATCGAATGTTTGTCTCGTATCTCAATTTTTAATAGAATTTTAGAAAAAAAAATAATTTTTATGATTTGCTATTATAATTAATACAAAAATAGTTTTATCACTTCAGGCTAATTCCATGAAAACCTGTCATGTCTGTCACATACTACGAATTTAGGCTACCAGTATTTTAGAACGGAAAAAAGTGACTTATGTTATCGGATATATCTCATCAATTGAATAAAGCGACGCAAACTTTTCGAAAATAACAGTAGACAACAAGCATAGCGATATTCCGCTGTATGACAGACATGACAAGTTTTCATTAAATTAGCCTTTAGCTTCTATATCGTTAAGAAAGTATCATTAAAATTATCAACAAGAACGTAAAATCATGCGTTAAGCAGATTATGAAACATTTTTCAGCGCATTCGGACTACTTTAATAAAACTTTATAGTTTAATAACGTGAAAAACGATGCATAGTAATAATTATTAAAACGCATAACACGTTTGAAAGCAAAATTTCAGCTTAAGTCGAAAAATAACTGAAAATTTGTACATCCCTGTATATGAATTTATCTTTAGATGTATCATATAATGCATAGTATGCTAAAACTTAGAACAGTTAGGGAACGCATAGCACTGTTGAAAATTCTTTTTCAGCAATTTCCGTCAATAAACGGAAATGTACTTCAAATTTTTTGTGGATCCTTGTATATGATTTATTGAATATATACACAATAGTATGCAATTTTTTAAAAAATTTAAAAACAAGTTCCACAACTGAAAACGCATCCACCAATTATTGTTCTTAGAGAGAAATCTAACTGATTTATTTTTTGACCCCTGTATATGAAAGATGAATGCTACTATCCATGTGAAATTCAATAGTAAGCATTTTACAGAACACCTTGGAGATATATATCAATTTAAATATGTTTGAAATAGTGTAACATGAACAAAATACACTACAAACGTTTTTTCTCCATAGACCATAACCGTAATTCTTTTTAGTGTCCCTGTAAATGATCGATAAATGCTATCCATACCATATTCTATTGCAAGAATTTTGTAGTGCACTTCATAAATATGTATATAAATTTCAGTGTGTTTGAAATTATGAAACATCATTAAAAACCACCGCAAACGATTTTCCCCCATAGGCCGTAATGTAATGAAATTCTTATGAATGTTCCTGTAACGAATATGACTGCTACTCGCTTCATTTTGCAATACCAAACATGCCATTGTGAATATCTATACCATTTTTCAATTTCATGGAGATGCGACTACATTGACGCCAAAACTTATTTTGGCCAGCTAGAATCGGTAAATCACCTACCAGCGGCAGATTTTTTACTTTCTTCTACTGTAGCGTCCGAATCAAATAGCCAACTTTGACAAAATTTACTGAAAGTCGTCTTTATGAGAAAGAGACCTTTATGAAAAAGGAAAAAAAAAACGGTTTGATTACATAGTTCCTGAATAAGAATAACACCTGCATAATAATCATGCATTTCAAAGCAAAAACGAAATAAAAAATGTGTCAGAAAGTAGGTAGTTTGCATTTGGGGATCTTAATAAAATATAATGCATTCTAAGGTAAAAGTTGTTTTAGACAGCAAATTCCGATTTCCTTTGCCGAGGGTTTCAGAATTATAAATATTTCAATTTTTTTCAGTCCTTTATAATAAATACCCTTTACATCAGTGGCGTACCCAGGATTTTATTTCGGGGGGGGGGGGCTGACTTAAATTTTCATAATTTCCTAAATCTTGCGAAACACGTTGAATAGTGTTATAAACAGAAATCACTTTTGTCAATAAGGTCGTAGCCAGGGGGGGGGGAGAGGGGCAGGGGTGACTCCGTTCCGAATTTTCCGAAAATTTGAAAAACTCGTCATCAGTCCGAAGATTCGGGCTTACAAAAATATCGCGATTTTTGACAAATGGTCGCCGAAAAAAATCAATTTCGTCAATCGTTCGCGAAAAAAAATCTCCAATTTCTTTAAAGGATCAAGGAAAAAAAACGGAATTTTGTCACAGGGTGCGGATAAAATGCGAAGTTTGTCAAAGGATCGCGAAAAGAAGTCAAATTTCATTAAATTATCCCAGGGGAAAGGCTAATTTCGTCAAATAAGCAGAGAAAAAACCCGAATGTCGTCAGAAGGCCGCAGAAAAAACGCGAATTTCATCAAAAGGTCGCGGAAAAACGTGAATTTCGGTCGCTAAAAGATCGCTAAAGACACGCATTCCGTCAAAGGGCTGCGAAAAAGAAGCTAATTTCGTAAAGGATCGCAAAAAACGCGGATTTCGTCAAAGGGACATGGAAAAACGTGAATTTCGCAAAAGGCAGCAGAAAAACGCAAATTTCATCAAAAAGACGAGAAAAAGCGCGAATTTTGTCAAAAAGCCGCGGAAAAACTCAAATTTCTACGAAGGATTGCGAAAAAACGCGAATTTCGTCAAATGACCACAGAAAAAACGCGAATTTCATCAAAGGGCCACAGAAAAGACGCAAATTTCGACAAATGATTGCTAAAAAAACACGCATTCCGTCAAAGAGAAGCGGAGAAAACGCGAATTTCGTCAAAAAGACACAGAAAAACGTGAATTTCGTCAAAAGGCCGCAGAAAGACGCAAATTTCTTTAAAAAAAAGACGAGAAAAGGACGCAGATTTCGTCAAAGAGCCGCGGAAAAAACGAAAATTTCGACGAAGGATTGCATAAAAAAATGCGAATTTCGGCAAATGACTACAGAAAAAACGCGAATTTCGACAATGGATAGCTAAAAAAACACGCATTCCGTCAAATAATACAAGCATTAGGGAATTTTACCTAGCAAAATTAATGGTAGTTCTGGAAATCGGCTTACTTTGTTTTTTGGGTCGCTGAATCCAAATTTGTAACTTCCCACCAAAATTTCCTCCGGCAACCCCCCCCCCCAAATTTTGGTAAAAAGCCCCCCCCAAAAAAGGTTTTTATTAAAAAAATCAGTTTTTTTATTCTTTTAGGGGAAAAGTATCTAGAAATTCAAAAAGTAGACAAAATTTGCAACAAATTAGATATATGACAGTAAATACAGAACTTGTGTGGAAATATAAATTATTAAAAACAACGTTTAAACAAACAATAAAATAAGTTGATTTGATCATACGTATACGTTTCGTGAGTACTAGGACTCACATCCTCAGTGTAAAAAACTTAAAAAAACAATATCCCCCAACTACATGAACTGTGAAAACCCAAATGTCAAAACAAAATACCAAAAGACCATCAAGTTCTAACAGCCAATGAAATTAATGCGGAAGTGAAGTGTCATGACACAACAAATCCACCCAGAAAGTTGAGATGTATGGTACACTAGATAAATCATTAACCAAGGAGTCTTTAAATTTATGGATATGAAGAGCCTCAAAAAAGTATAAATCCAGAGGAGTAATGCATTTCTTGATAATGGTAGCTGAGTCAAAATTAAAATTATGTCCCTCCCCCCAGCAATGAGAGGCGATAGAGGATTTTTGTAATTCTTTTTTCTTTACATAGTTTCTGTGTCCATTGACTCTGTAACGGAGTTTTCGTTTAGTTTCTCCAATGTACGACAAACCGCATTGGCATTGAATGTTGTAAACTCCCCAATAATTATGACTAGGAATTTTGTCCTTAAGTTGCGAAAAAGTTAATTTATTAACCGGTTTAAAAACCACATTAAAATCATAATGTCTCAAGATATTAGCCATCTTAAAGCTAATGCTATTATAAAATGGTAAAATGATAAGGTTAGAGATGGAAACCGCAATAACAGAAGAATCAGGATTATTAACACATTTATTAAGACTATGAGAAATTAAATTATTGATATAAGATAAACCAAAACCTCGATCAATAGCCACAGATCTAATGTAATTTAATTCTGAAATAAGTGAATTGTTATCTGGACAAATTAAGCAAGCTCTATTAATCAAATAAAGAAAAGCCGAAGCTTTTTGGGAAGGGGGTCACATGAATTGAAATGGGGGGGGGTGACAGCAAAAGGTTTACGGTAAACGCAAGTGTCAAAGGTGTTAAGCTGACGTGTAACCAACACATCCAGAAATGGCAATCTGTTATCTATTTCAACTTCATAAGTAAATTGAATGACTGAATCTATTGAGTTTAAAATTGTTAATTATTACCTTTGAATAGGTAATACCGCGAATTTCATCGATAGGGAGCGAAACAAATCGTGGTGGGAAAAATCGCGAATTTCGAAAATCTATCGAGGATAAAAATAGAGAATTTCATCAATTTATCGCAGATATCGCAAATTGTTGATTTGAAGCACTAGTCGCTTTCATGCCTATGTTTGTTTTTTAGCACTTTTAATAAAGCAAAATTTACTCCCTCGAATAAAGAAATATTTTCACTCCTTGAAAATAATCCTTGCTATCTCTGTTCTGTTATATATACAACCGTAAACTGTTGATATATCCTTACAAACTGAATTGAGTATGTTAACTGGGTAGGGGAACCTACAGGGGTAAAACTGCCTCACCCCGCCTCTGAAACTATGTTTTTGTCTGATTTTTGCTTATGAAGCCATAGACCCCCCCCCAAAATTCGCGATTTTTCTTCACTCGATCAACAAAAATAGCGATTTTTCCGCGATCGATCAAAGAAATTCACGATTCTTAACTGACTCTGACGAAATTTGTAATTCTTCCTGCGGTAAATTCATGAAATTCGCGATTTTTCTCGCGCTAAACTGACGAAACTCGCGATCTTTCAGCAGCAGATCCACGAAATTTGAGATTTTTCCGCATACTATCGAAAAAATTCGCGACTTTTCCGAACTCTGTCAACGAAATTTGCAATTTTTTACATCGACATATGGACAAAAATTGCGATTTTTCCCAGTTACAAACTGAAGAAATTCGCGGGCCACAGGTTGTGCATCCCTACATTAAATAATGAATTAAATACAGAAAATCAATCTAAATTGTCAGATTTATTCAGTTTTCTATTTAACAAATACAGAACAAAATGTGGTTTGTTTAATTTAATTTTCTTACAAAGTTTATCTTTTAGCCGGGACAAGGGTTTTTTTTTCTTTTTGGCCATTAAAATTTGAATAGTTAGTTAGTAATAGTTTTAAGAGCCATTATTTTGAAAATCAGACAAGTTTGATAGTTGTATTTTTTGTTTTGCTTGATTTTTTAGGTAGATTTCGTATGAAATACTACCTATTGGCGTCGTTCCTATGTTAGAATTTCTAAAAAATTTTTGCAGATCTACACCGATCATGACCCCTAGAGCCCAAAACCACCCTCAGTAAAAAACTTTATATATATATGTATATATTATATCTATATCTATCTATGTATGTATGTATCTATCTATATATATCACTTTCTTCTGGACACGATAACGTCCACAATTCTGCACCAATCTCTTCCAAACTGATACATAAAATCAAGGGGCATAAAATCTCGGTCAAGTTTGTTAATGGGCAAAATCGGACCAAGGGGGTGGAAAAAGGGAGGGGTTTTGTGAAAACCGAAAAAACCCCATAGCTTCTTAACTTTTGTACATATCGAATCAGTTTAAAGTTTTTATTACTTCTAAAAACTGGGCAAAAAATTTATGTATCACAGATTTTTGATAAAATTAAAAATAGGCTCAAGGGGCGCAAAAAATAGAGTTTTGGGGAGAAAAAAATTCATAACTTCGTCAATTCTCAAGATATCAAATCCAATTAATTTTATCATGAATCTCCTTAACATTATCTACAACTTTTATATTCACAAGTTTTCGACAAGACCAATTCGTACCACAAAAAAATTAAAAACGAAAACAAAAAGTGCATTTGAAGAAGAAAAAAATCCAAAACTCCGTCAATTCAAAAGATATAAAATCCCCATGAATTTATCATATATCTTCTTAATATTGTCTACAACATCTATATAGACAAGTTTTGTATAGGACCAATTCTTACAGCAAAAACAAATTAAAAATACATAGCGGTTGAAGAAAAAAATCATGTTAGTAAGGGTGTATTCAAACCAAAACTGCTTATTTTCTGACTCATTTTACAATTCATTTTTACTCTCAAAGGCTTCCAATTGGTACCTTTTCTTTCTCAGAAACTATATAATGTACCGTAATGGTCAATTTTTTGATAGAGGCAGAATATATTTTAAAACATGCTGTCAAAGTGGGCCTTTTGAACCGAATTTCCCGAAGAGGATTGTGTTGGAAATATCATCGTATTAAGGGAGTATTCAAATCCAAACTGCTTATTTTCTGACTCATTTTTAAATTCAGTTTTGCTCTCAAACGCATCCAATTGGTAGATTCGCTTATTCAGAAACTATATAATGTACCGTAATGATCGATTTTTTGACAGAGGCAGAATATATTTCAAAAAATGATGTCAAAGAGGGCATTTTGAACGTAATTTCCCGAAGCGATTGTGTTAGAAACGAAAAATATTGTCTTACTGAGAAAATAATTGTTTATATATCAAGTTTTAATTAATTGAACGAAAATTAAAAGCACAGGTTGCTTATAAATCTCTCCAAAAATCACGTCAACAAGTTTCATGTTTTTCCTATTAAAAATGAATCTGAAGTTATGCCAGAAAATTTCGAGTTGTTGAGCATAGAAAAATATTTTTTTGAATACCGCCCTAACATGATTCTGATAAAACCAGTTATTATATAAAAATGAAATAAAAACTCGTCAAAAGCGGCCAGATAAAATTGTTAAATTGGGTTTATCTCTAATCATGATTTGGTTTTCGTTTGTGAAATTAGTATACTTAACTTCGAAATCTACCCCCGCCTGTCGGCCGGGCCGGGAGGGATTTTTTTATGTTGACGTAGATCACATTTAATGAATAATGTGCAATTTTGAAGCCCTGAAAAAAATTTCCCTTCCCTGTAGAAAATGTCAAAGTTCAAGGTTGTGACCGTCATTTTTCATGAAAAGTGAAATGCGAGTACGTTTGCACTGCTAAAGCTTGAGAAAGCAAAGACATCCCAAAATTCTTTTGCGATGAAATATTAGTATAACACAACCTGCTTAGTAAACTGTATTCGTTTCCATGGGGCATTGTTATTTTACATTGTTATGTTGCCTCAAAATGCAATGAAAATGACGTTTTTGTCCGTTTTCCTCTCGTATTTTATTATTTAAGCAATAGTACCACAAACTTTTTCTTATAGAATATCGAAGTGTAGTACTAGGACAATCTAAATCATATAACACTTTACCGGGATATTGCTGCTGTTAGCAAAAATAGTCTGTTAAATATTCAAAAATTTCCAAATCGGTAACATTTAAATTAGTCTTTTCTCAAAACAGCGTCACGGTTAAATAAAACAAAATGTATCACGTGGTAGTTGAAAATATCTACAAACACATGGAAAAGAAAAAAAAGTGGGGTCTCGTCATATTTTTAGAAAAAAAATAAAATTTACAAAAATTCACATTCAAAATACCCCGTTTAAATGTCCCTTTTTCCCATTTAGGGTAGAAAAAGGGATCTTTCACTTTCTCATAGGGAAAAAACATAGCTAGCGGTAGAGCTGGGCGATATATCGATAAAACTGATAAAATCGATATAAAATATAAATCGTGATAACGATATAAGAAAATCCTATACAACGGTACATCACGATTATCATAATCGTGATGCAAACCACGATTATCATAATCGTGATGCAAACCACGATTATCATAATCGTGATGCAAACCACGATTATCATAATCGTGATGCAAACCACCATTACCATAATCGTGATGCAAACCACGATTATCATACTTTTTCATTAAACTGCAATCGGCGCTTTTTCAACTTCGAGTACTCAAAATTCTACCATTCTAAACCGCAGGTTATTACCATGATCATGATTCTAAAGGAGTAGTTTCTCCCTGCCTAAACCATGATGATTCCTCAAGACTCTCCCAGCCTCAACCGTGACATTAAATACCGAATAATCGGTTTCGATCATCATGATACGTCTCACTCTAAACCATGATCACTCCTCAAGATTCTCCCAGCTTCAACCGTGATACTAACCGAACTCTCAGTTTCCGATAAGCATGATACTATCATGGTATTATCATGGTATTACGCTGTGATTTCTCTCAGCCTAAACGGTTTTTAAAAGGGGGGAAAAGTGATAGTTTCGGTGTTCAGATGACGGGCGATAAATATGATACAGCTTGTTTTTCTCATGCAGTTGCCGACAGCAAATGATATTGTTTGTTTTTTTCAATCTGGTATTTAGATTTCAGCGGTGTTGAATGAATATTTGTTCGTTGTTATTGAACAATATGTGAATCAGGGAGATAAATAAATGAAATATTATATATTATTTGCAACAGTGGATTTAATTGGATAAATGAAATAATACTTCATTAGCAATATTTATTAATGTTTATTCCAGGTTCTTTTTTTTCTTTTTAATGCAGATATTTTTACTTCTGTGAAGCTCGTTTTTTTCTCCTGGCAGTTTCTTTTAAAATTTGACATCCGCGTGACATATGTGGGTATTTGGTGTTTACTACCCTATGTCATCGTTTGTTTGTGGGGAGTGGGAGAGAATATTTAGATGTCACTATTTATTTAATGTCACTAGAATTCGAAATATCAAACCGTGCAGAAAAATTAAGCAGTTAAAGTTTGTGCACTGACAATCAAGAGACGTAAATTGTTCGGTGTGTGTGTGTGTGGGGGGGGGTGGTTTTTTCCCTTCATTTAGCGGATATTGGTCGAAACGCAGGATATCCTTATCCAAGTTCCTTGATAGTACAAGCATAAGAAATAGTCTTAAAAGTTAGGAAAATATATATTTTTTAATTCAGATTACTTTTTTTTAATTTAATTCTTAGTGCTGTTCTCAAAAAGGTATTTTTTCACGAAAAAATTTCTGGCACATTCACGGATTTTTAGCTCACAGGCTATCAAAGCCTGAGTGCCCGCAGGTTTTGTATGTACGTAACACGATAACTCTTGATAGAAATATCCGATTTGCTTCTAATTTTTTTCTACGTTCATTCTGATAAGGCGCTTTCCCTGATTTAGTTTTGGGGGTTCACTGGTTAAGTATAAAGAGGGGGGGGCAAATTCTCCCCCCCCCCTCAATTTAGATAAATGGGTTTTACAGGCAGAATTTTCCGATTTGCATCAAATTTTGTAAATAGGTTCATTCTGATAATGTGCTTCTCCGATTAATTTTGGGGGTTCATTGGTTAAGTATAAAGGGGGAACGGGGGCTAATCCCCCTTAATTTAGATAAATGGGTTTTTCTGGCAGAATTATCTGATTTCGATCAAAATTTGTAAATAAGTTAATTCTGATAAGGTTTTTCTTTGATTACTTTTTTTTGGGGGGGGGGTGAAGGGTTCATTGGTTAAGTATAAAAAGGGGACGGGGGCTAGGGCCCCACCCCCTTAATTTAGATACATGGGCTTATAAATGAGAATTATCCGATTTGCATCAAAATTTGTAAATGGGTTAATTCTGATAGGGCTGTTCCCTGATTACTTATGGGAGTTCGTTGCTTAATATAAAGGGGGGCTCGAGGGCTAATCCTCGCTTAATTTAGAAAAATGGGTTTTTTCGGCAGAATTATCCGATTTGCCTCAAATTTTGTAAATAGGTTAATTCTGATAAGGTACTTTTACTAGTTTTGGGGAGTTCATTGGTTAAGTTTAAAAGAGGAAGGGGGGCTAACCCCCTTAATTTAGATAAATGGGTTTTTCTGTCTGATTTACTTCACATTTAGTATACCGGTTTATTCTGATAGCCCTTTAAGCCCTCGCCTACACAATTGTGTAGATGAGCCTAAAGTAAAAGAAAAAGACTATTTCCTGTTTTTGTGCGATTTAAAACCGAATCTTCACATTTGTATGAGTTAATTGGCTTCAGATGTTTTGATACAACACTACTAGTTGGCACCAACTGCAAGATAGGGTTAGATTTTCTGCTTTTAATAATATGCTTAGAGAGAATTATTTTATTATCCGACAGCAATAGACGAAAAGTGTGTACTGTCGTAATTTCTTTTAAATATGATTTTCAGTGCTTGCTTAGATTTAATTTTTCTTTTCATATACTTTATTCATGATTTTTGTTGATTTTTTTTCCTTGATACATTTAATTAGGCTATACAAGCGTTGAAAAAACTAATGACCTACACAATTGTGTAAGTCCGGCATTTACCATTTCAAAAATAATTTCAATTCCCAATATTAACATTTTTATTTTTAAGCGAATTTTTTTAAGTTATGTTATTAGCAATTTATTTTTTATTAATTACATTTTTAAATCGGATTAATTTTAAATTATTTGGTTTGTACTATTTATGATTTTTATTTAAAATAAATACTATTCGAGAAATAATATGCACATGTAACGAACTGTATGTTTCTGTTCTGAGTTACAGATGCCATATATGAGTTATACCTTTTATATGTATGCCACGAGATACATTTTTAAATTTAAGAAATTCATTCCATTTTGTCGACACAGCAAGTAAACCACGAGGAAGGAATAATAAATTATGGAAAGTTCGTCAAATGCTCGACATATTCCGTAGTGTCACCTTGAATTTACCAAGAGATCAGGGAAAATTTTTGATAGATGAGCAGACGATTCCATTTTTAGGACGTGCCTTAGTAAAGCAGTATGTAAAAAACAAACCACACCCTGTGGTAATAGCATCATATGGGATAGTTTTAAATTTTGTGGTACACCAGTGGGAAAGTACAGACCCCTTTAATTTATTTTTCGAGGGCATTGTTGTTTGAAATAAGAGTATAGTATACAGTTAGTGTGAATAGCCTGTGAGCTCAATGCCATCAGTTTAAATAGGCACTTTTCTTTTTATTTAAATGTAATAGCAAGAAATTAGTTGAAAGGGACAGTAACTCATTAAAATTCTCATCCGCTATTGCATAAAGTTATTTAACTCTTTGCACTCCATTGTCGCCGCTGCGGCAACACCGTTTTTCCTTTCAAAAAAATTTTTTGGTATCTGTAATAAAGGATAGTAAAGTTTCCCTTATTTAATCGGAACATTTTTGAAATTGTGTACTCGAAGAAAACTTCTTTTTAAAAAGTGGTGCCGACCAAATAAAAATTGTGTAATTGACGCCGGAGTCCAAAGGGTTAATTATTGCGCTTCATGTACACAGCATACATGGACGACGGAAGAACGAAATCAAGCAGAAGGTAATTTTTGAACACATTTGATTATGATTCGCAGCATACGCAGAGATTTGTTTTTTTGTCTTTAAAAAAATGGATAATATAAAAATGAAATAAAATAAACTAAGAGTTTTTTGTCGGAGACGCCGACGCATAGTAAGACAATTTTAAACATAACAGCACAACAGCAATAAAAATATTATTTAACAATTATAAAATATAAACAATTCAGAAGTTGGCTTTAACCAAATTATTATTTTTCCTTCTCTGTTAACGAATATTTTAGTTCTTTTACTTTCTACTATCTTTACAAGAAGAAAGTATTGGATTCGTGAAAATTTTGCTATCCGGGTTTCTACGGATTTATGTTTAGAAAGTCTTGAACATACGATTTGACTATGTTTAGAAAATGCTTGTCTGTCTGTTTATGACACAAATTTTGTAGGCGCTCTATTTCAAGAACTAATGCACAAAATTTTAGATTATTTTATATCTCGTTATAAATTAGTGTAAATTACTTGACAGGTAGTGCTGCTATGTTGCATTTTTTACGATATCTGCGATAAATCTATCTCAAAAACAAATGCACGGATTTTTGTCAAATTTCAAATTCAGTTATACCTTGTAAATTATGCTGATTAGTTCTTGGTGTAAATAGCCCAACAGGTGGCGCTGCTATGCTGAGTTTTCACGATTTTCGCAATAGCTCTGTCTGAAGAACTAATGCACTGATATTTATCAAACTTGAGATTCAGTTAGACTTTGACATAAATTTTACTGATTAGGGTTTGGTGTTTATAGCTCATAAGTGGCGCTGTTATGCTGCATTTTTCACAATTTCCATTATAGTTTTTTCTCAAGAACTATCGCATGCATTTTCATAACATTTCAAGTTTAGGCATACGTTGACATAACTTGTTGCTGATTAAGATTTAGTGATAATCGCCCAATAGGTGGCGCTGCTATGCTGCATTTTCTACGATTTTAGCGATAACTGTATCTCATGAACTAATCCACGAATTTTAATCAAACATCATATTCTGTTACGGTTTCACATATATAGATCTTTTTAAATGCATACAATTTAGTGAACCTATATCTTTAGAATATTCATGATGGGCATAGACTTATTTAATTTTTGCACTGTGATAGCGAATTTTTAAGTATTAACATGTAGAGATAGAAGAAATTTTTGCCATTGGCACATCCGAATAGTTTCTTTTAGCATTTATTTAATTACATTTGTTTTTTTATATATAGTTTTTTATTAATCTATTTGACAATGATATAATTTATTTTTAAATTTTAATTTTTAATAAAATATATAATGTATATTGAAGTTATGCATATATTATGAATGTACATATATTTTTAATATCAATCATTTTATTACTTTATTCTGTTTCATACGTTACTTGATATTTTATTTTTGTATTCATATGTCGGAATATCGATATATCGGAATTCGGAATATGATGATATAAAGATGCCGATTTATCATGATATTTAAATCTAGACATCGCCCAGCACTAGCTAGCGGAAAGAGAAACGGGATGTTTCGTTTTCTGATAGGGAAAAAGTATGATAAATGACAGTCTTTTTTGTGACTTTTGACTTTTTTTTTCTAAAAATATGACGAGGCCCCACTTTTTTTTTCTTTTCCATGTGTTTGTTGTATATATTTCCAACTACTACGTGATATATTTTGTTTTATTGAACCGTGACACTGTTTTGAGAAAAGACTAATTGAAATGCAGCCTATTTTGAAATTTTTGAATATTTAACAGACTATTCTTGCTAACAGCAGCAATATTCCGGTAAGTAAAGTTTTATATTATTTAGCTTTATCCTAGTAGTACACTTTGATATTCTATAAGAAAAAGTTTGGTGTACTATTACTTAAATAAGAAAATAGGTGCGAAAAACGGACAAAAGCGTCATTTTCGTTGCATTTTGAGGCAACATAACAATGTAAAATAACAATGCCTCATGGAAACGAATACAGTTTACAAAGCAGTTAGTATTATACTAACATATCACCACAAAAGAATTTTGGGGTGTCGTTGCTCTCCCAAGCTTTAGCACTGTAAACATACTCGCATTTCACTTTTCATGAAAAATGGCGGTCACAACGTTGAACTTTTTTTTACATTGAAGGGAAAATTTGTTCAGGGGTTCAAAATTGCACATTATTCATTAAATGTGATCTACTTCCACATAAAAAAAATATCAAGCAAATCAAAAAATACAACTATCACTCTTGTCTGATTTTCAAAATAATGGCTCTTAATAAGTTAATAAATAATCTAAAAAGTTATAAATAATCCGATTTATAATCTGAATACCCTCTAAAATACATATTTTTAAATAAAATTTTCCGTTTAGATATCAACATTTTTAAATTTAAAAGTTCCTAAAAGAAATATGGAACAAAATTATCCTTTTGACATAAATGTTTAATGGGTAATTTCCACATTGAAAAATAATTTTATTCACAAAATACAAGTATATTGAAAACTTATAATAGTTTAACTTTGTTTAAAATCCTCATTATCACCCTTTAATTATCTTGCAGCTAAAATTAAGAATTTTAACATAGTAAGTATATAGCGAAAAAAAAGTCATATCAATGCAATTAATGGCAATTTATTTTCAGAAACTATACAGATTAAAATCCTTAAAAATTTGCTGTTTAGTATATTACAGAATAACTCAAAATTAGTTTCTGAGTAGTAAAAGAATTTGTAAGTCACAAAATTTATATAGGGTAAAGAATAATATGTAAAAAAACCTTCTACTCAGTAATATGAATATATAAAATATTTTAGGAACATTAGAAAAGTGCTTTTCAGGCTAATTTACTGTATTATTTATGCAACAATGCACCATACAATATTTATAACACACGTTGCTACTCATTTTTAACGCAGAAAATTTAAAAACATAAGAAATATGTCAAACACTTAAGCGAGCAACGTAGCACGACGGTGTTTACATGGCGAATAACGTCACAGCCGCTTTCGTCAGAAATGCAGCATTTTCCCGCCAAAACAGAACTGCAATTTAAAAATTCATTTAGTGAATTATTAAAGCTTCAAATATACATAAAAATGGTATCAATTTTCTTCATTTCTTTTGCTCTTCCATATAAAAGTGAAGATCGTGAAATTTCCCCATTTCACGCTGCACATTTTCTAGCATATCGGGCGACACGCTGGCGTAAACAATTATGCAGTGTCAAAGGTCCTGCAATATTGTCCGACAGATCTCATTCTTATTTTTTAGGTACACCTACAGGAAGGAGTTCAATGAGACGAGATTCTGTGAACGTTGAGACCATTCTTTGCAACCACCACACTCAATGATTTTTTCCCCGAACGTGGCATATATGGTACCAGCGAAAGAATTCCCACCATCTAGAAAATGCACGTATTTACATCTAGCAAAACTTACTAAAACGGAATCGCGAGGGATCGAAATTTTTTTATACAGGTTTCTATCTTAACCTCTTGCGCTCTAGAGCTGTTAGCAGTTGTATGTCACTAGCCACCAGTGTTGCCGCATCTGGCAGATGATTTTTTCTTTTTTAGAAGTCTTGAATTCGCGTCACAAAAATTTAATTGGTAATTTTCTTTTACTTAGTTATAGAAAGTCAATGTCTTGTAAAGAAAAAATAAGGGTTAAAGCTTTCTGGCGAGAATTCGGAATGTCTAATTTAAAAATCAGCCAGATATCATGACGTTCGCTGCGTACGCCAATGTCTGAAATGACCAAAATAGCATGACTGTACATCATAGAGTGCAAGAAGTTAAGATACAATTGTATGCTGTTCTTTTCGCTGGGACAATGAATTTTCTCCGTTTAGGGCAGTATTTGGTCGTATGCCGATTTCTCTTTCGCATAATTACTGCATTTTCAAAGTATATTATTAAGATATTGGTGTAATATTGTTCAAAGTGACGCAATGTTTAGCTAAAATTATGACATTTGTTGTTGTTGTTGTTGTTTTTTTTCTTAAGGGTTTTTCTCTTCACCAAACAATTTTTTAACTGTTTGAATTTTTAAGGAGTTGCATACGAACTTCATGGTTATATAGGACTTGGTTCAGCTTTACTTGTTTTATGCTTCTGGTGGTGCTATGTCTGGGGAGACGCTGAAGCTTGCCCTTGTGGTCCAGTCGAAGAATGTATTTTTGGAGAAGGTTTTGATGCCACCGTGATAAAAAAACTTATTGGACAAAGCATTGGAGGAGCAATAACAACATTGTAAGTACATTTTCGATTTGTTTTATTATTTAATTCTTCAAGGTTAAAGTTAATTCTTTATGTAAGCTGAGTATAATTTATTTTATTTTAAATAAGCACTTTTATTTCACCTCTTTATCTATTTTCATTATGCTTCCAATTTCTATTTTAAATTGGATTATAATTTCTTGTTAATTCTTCGAATCTATCTAGTGTCTACTCATCCTCTCTATTACTTAACATTTGCTAGAAAGCGCTTTGAAATTCCGATAGCCTCCATTTTCTGTAGCATACATATAAGATGCATAGTAGAAGATTCAAGAAATTTACAAAGGCAACTAGTGAAATCTAAGAAGTAGTTTTCTCACCTTACATAACTGACATTTCCTAAAAAAGCAGTGAAGGTTACAGTGCAGATCAGACATGAAACAGAAACTGCAGAGCAGACCGATTGTGCATTGAAATATTCCTAACGTTTATTTGCAGGGCCATGTTTAGGGGTGGCGAACTGGCGGTTGCCCTGGGTCACTAAAAAATTTTAGTGAACGTAACAAGAAATTATTTGTATCAATATTTAGCCTTTAAATAACTCTGCTATCATACCTTACCCGTGGCCCTAATTTTTCGCGTATTACTTTGTGGAGGCTTTTTTTGACAATAAAAGTAAAAAATAATTCAAAATATTTTATGCAAATTATTTTTAATGAAAAATGATACATTTTCCTATTACGTAGTGATATTTAACCCCTTGAGGGGCAAGCAATTACGTTTGTGAAATGCTAAATTCCCACCGGAATCTTTGAAAAATTCTATTTCAAAATAAGTAAAAGCAATTTTACGGCTTTTTTCTACCAAAGTTAGAAAAGTAAAATTTAATAAAATTTTTCTGGTGTAAAACTTCATTAATCGTAGGTCGTATATAATATATACCGGTGCCCCTCAAGGGGTTAACAAAAGATAATAAATGACAAACTTTGTGGCCAATGAAATGCATTTCATTCCAAATTTTTTATGTCCCTAATGATTTGCGCATGTTCAAATGAGACGAAATTAGTAAATCCTACCACTTCGTTGATCCTCCTTTGGCAGCTTAAACATCTCTCATTCTTCTCGGCATAGTTGAAACAAACGTTGCCACTCAGAAATTGAATTTTTTTTGCCATTTTTCAAGAAGAATTCTTTTCAACTGCTGATTGGCACTGTAGCTGATTTGTGGTGTCCTTTTTCGAACTTCCTTCTTTAATTATCGCCACAAATACTCGATAGAATTGAGGTCCGGGTAATTCGGAACCCAATGTAGCACAGGGTACCATTTTGTTGAAAACTGGCTTTTGTTGTCCTAGCTGTATGCGGTTTGGCTAAGTCTTGTTGAAAAAGATAACCCGATTGAAGGCCAAGTTGTTGAATTGAAGGTGACAACTGATTCTGAAAAATGTCCCGATAACATTGTGCGTTGATAGTCCCGTCATATGGCGGTATTTGGCCGACATCAGAATAATAACAAGTTGGAAATTGCTCGTCAAACGTGGCAAATGAGGTGCGTTCGTACTATAACTAGTTTTATAATTATTTTTTGCACCCCATATTGTACTGAATGTATATTTTTTTGCGCTTCATAAGTGCATAGTCTGTAACATCATTAAAATGCACTTACAATAATTTTTACCCCATTCCCCGTAATGTAACGGAAAACTTTTGACTGTCCCTGTAATTAAACTATACATTCGATTTTCATAGAATTTGAAATGGCTCGACAAAATTTTGCAGCAATTATATATTTAAATTTTCAGACCATTCGGAAGGCTGTAAAATCATTAAAATGCATTTGCAATAATTTTTTCCCATTGGCCATAATGTAACGGAAAACTTTTGGGTGTCCCTGTAATTAAACTATATATCCGATTTTCATAAAATTGGAAATGGCTCAACAAAATTTTGCAGCAATTATATATTAAAAATTTCAGACCATTCGGAAGGCTGTAAAATCATTAAAATGCATTTGCTATAATTTTTTCCCATTGGCCGTAATGTAAAGAAAAACTTTTGACTGTCCCTGTAATTAAACTATACATCCGATTTTCATAAAATTGGAAATGGCTCGACAAAATTTTGCAGCAATTATATATTAAAAATTTCAGATCATTCGGTTGGGTAGTTTTTGCTCTGTTATATGCGGACGGACGGACAGACGGACAGACAGACGGACTGAACGACGACTATAGGTGCTACGTATTTATATAATTACGAACGCACCTAAAAACATTCCCAAATGTGAACATATGATGAGAACTTGCACTCTTGTTTGACGCATTTTGGGTTTAAAGTTTCATTTGCTTGCGTACGACACTACAACCGATATTTCCCTACAAAACTAGAATAGATGATTTGTCCGATCATATAACACATTACCATTGCTGATCTGTCTATTTTAAGTGGTCCACAGCTGTCAGAAAATGTTCCCTTTTCTGAGCAGGAGTTAACATCGGCTTACGTTTACTTTTATAAGCTTTTATGCCCATTTTATGCAATCTTTTCGTAGCCATTTTACGAGTCACTGATCGCCCTATACTATCTTGCCACAGGGATGCAGCTTTTGCCATTGTTCCTGGTCTTATCTTCATTACAACTCGACGGAACATTCGATCTTTTCGAGAAGTTGTTGTTGGTAGTCGACTAGAACTGTTTCTTGTCTGTATTTCTCCGGTTACGACGAATGTTTTCAAAACATTACGCACTGTTGATTCAGAAATAATGATATCCCTGCATATTTGTATCATTAGACACCCAGTATTTCGTTTTTAGATTATCTTTTTATGCAACTCTACCGTAAATCTTTGACCACACATTTTCTTCTTATTAATTGATTTGAAATCTGTTTTCTTTTAAACAATACATGCCATCAGTTCCGGATGCGATAATATGCATAGTTGGAAACAACCAGCCAATCGCAATGGTAGAAAACGTTCTTTAAATGCACATTCGCAAAACAATAGGGCTATCGATTTTTAAGAGGGAGGTTTTAATTAAACAAATCTAAATGAACGACTGCTTTTATTTTTTTATTCAATGCAATTCCTTTTAGACGATTGACATTTCAAGAATTTGATTTTTTATTTAGACAAAATTAAGTTTGCGTTTTCTTTCTTTGAAAAATTTCCCTTTTAAACTGGTGCGCAAAGAATTAGGGCCACGGGTAAGGTTGCACATTAGACATTAAAAATATTGTTTTTCGGAAAGTTTGTCCGATTTTTCAATTTTTCATTTAGCCATTTTTGTGAATAAGCTCTCGGGCCCATAAAATCTTTATACGTTACTGCCTATTAAGATTTTTTGGTGGTTGTTCAAAATTCGTAGAAAAAACTTTTTATTGAATAAGAATAGACCATTTTCTACCTATCCCAATACCAAAGTATATTTCATGTAGTATGGATGTCAACAAGTACATTTTTTACATGCTTTTACTAATTATGTATCAAGATAAATCGCCATAAATTAACATTCATTTTCCGGTTATATAGATTTATGCTGAAATATTCATACAGGTTGGAATTAAAACGAAAAAAGTATCAGCGTGTCAGAATAGGCATCTCCTTATTGTATTTTTATCAGTTTTATCGATATATCGCCCAGCTCTACCGCTAGCTATGTTTTTTCCCTATGAGAAAGTGAAAGATCCCTTTTTCTACCCTAAATGGGAAAAAGGGACATTTAAACGGGGTATTTTGAATGTGAATTTTTGTAAATTTTATTTTTTTTCTAAAAATATGACGAGACCCCACTTTTTTTTCTTTTCCATGTGTTTGTAGATATTTTCAACTACCACGTGATACATTTTGTTTTATTTAACCGTGACGCTGTTTTGAGAAAAGACTAATTTAAATGTTACCGATTTGGAAATTTTTGAATATTTAACAGACTATTTTTGCTAACAGCAGCAATATCCCGGTAAAGTGTTATATGATTTAGATTGTCCTAGTACTACACTTCGATATTCTATAAGAAAAAGTTTGTGGTACTATTGCTTAAATAATAAAATACGAGAGGAAAACGGACAAAAACGTCATTTTCATTGCATTTTGAGGCAACATAACAATGTAAAATAACAATGCCTCATGGAAACGAATACAGTTTACTAAGCAGTTAGTATTATACTAACATATTACCACAAAAGAATTTTGGGGTGTCGTTGCTTTCCCAAGCTTTAGCACTGTAAACATACTCGCATTTCACTTTTCATGAAAAATGGCGGTCACAACGTTGAACTTTTTTTTACATTGAAGGGAAAATTTGTTCAGGGGTTCAAAATTGCACATTATTCATTAAATGTGATCTACTTCCACATAAAAAAAATATCAAGCAAATCAAAAAATACAACTATCACTCTTGTCTGATTTTCAAAATAATGGCTCTTAATAAGTTAATAAATAATCTAAAAAGTTATAAATAATCCAATTTATAATCTGAATACCCTCTAAAATACATATTTTTAAATAAAATTTTCCGTTTAGATATCAACATTTTTAAATTTAAAAGTTCCTAAAAGAAATATGGAACAAAATTATCCTTTTGACATAAATGTTTAATGGGTAATTTCCACATTGAAAAATAATAATTTTATTCACAAAATACAAGTATATTGAAAACTTATAATAGTTTAACTTTGTTTAAAATCCTCATTATCACCCTTTAATTATCTTGCAGCTAAAATTAAGAATTTTAACATAGTAAGTATATAGTAATCAGTACCAATTTATATGAAAGTCTAATTGAATTTAAAGTTTCAACAGATTCCATGCATCAGTTCTTGAAATAGACCGCCCACATTTTTTTGTCAGAGTCAAACAAATAGACAGACTGACAGACAGACAATGTATAAAAATAGTCAAATCGTATTCCAG
Organism: Maratus speciosus; assembly: GCA_963932465.1. Classification (NCBI taxonomy): domain Eukaryota; kingdom Metazoa; phylum Arthropoda; class Arachnida; order Araneae; family Salticidae; genus Maratus; species Maratus speciosus. The sequence continues at coordinate 332,042,813 of OZ010796.1, read as the reverse complement.
ACAAGATCTTCTAAATCTATAAATCCTTCGAAAACCGGAAGTCGAAATTTTTCCCGAATCCAACGCTTTCTTTTTCTAAAGACAAAAGAAAGCAAGAAAAAAATAACGCATCGATTCTGCCCGTAAATTAAGATCAGAAATGGCGAATCGATTCAGTTTAGATTCGATGCCGATGTCGATCTTTAGATGCGGGCAGAATCGCTATTTTTTGATTTACTTCAATTCTTTAGATTCGGGCGAATCGATTCAGTTCAGATTCGATGCCGATTTTTAGATGCGGGTGAAATTGTTATTTTTTTATTTACTTCAATTCAAATCGCATCGCGCATGATCCACGATTCGGGTTGAATAGATTCCTCCATTTTTACTGTTTTAGTGGCAGAATTGCTGTAAAATTTTGTATAACAGCCTTTTTTTTCTTTCTAGGTTCAGTGTTGAATGGCGGGTTGATTTCTTGACTGCTCCGGTCGGGATGGGGGGGAGGGAGAGATTTTAGAGATCCGTAAGGGGGGATGCACATTTGTCCATTAAAAAGCATAAAATCTCAAAACTTTCGGGGGGGGACATTCCAATGTTCCCCCGTGTCACCCCCTGAATCAATACTAGGTTAAATCGTTATACTTTTGTTTAGAAGCCTAGTTATTTGGGTTACTAGTTTATTATGTTGTATTTTTCAAGTTCGTCCCATCTATCCTTTCCGCCCCCCCCCCCTTCCTCACCAATCTTAATTTACAGGGCGTTCAAAATATGCATGCTATTTTCAAAATGCCCAATTCTCGTTCTATTTTATTATAAATCCACATTTTGAAACCTTGACCAAAGATACATTTGAGGTCACCCCTCCCACCGTTTGAGGCTTACCTGTCCCCCGGGAGGCATATTTATTGTTTCTTCCAAACCATCTCGTGTAACATATTGTTGGAAAGCTTTTAATGTCCTCTTTTATTTTCTGCCCCCCCCCCCCCCACTAGTTACACGCTCTTGGCACTTTTTAGCTCACAGGCTATCAAAGCTTAAGATCTAATGTGCCAGTCGGTTTTGTATGTACGTATGTACGACGATAACTCTTGATAGAAATATCCGATGTGCTTCAATTTTTTTTCTATGATCATTCTGCTAAGGCGCTTCCCTGATTAGTTTTGGGGGTTCATTGGTTAAGTATAAAGGTGAAACGGGGGCTAATCCCCCCCCCCCCTTAGCTTAGATAAATGGGTTTTTCATGCAGAATTATTAGATTTTCTTCAAATTTTGGTATACCGGTTAATTTTGATAACGAGTTTCTCTGATTATATTTGAAGGTTCATTGTTATAGTCTAAAGGGGGGGGGTGGACGAGGGGATAATACCCTCCCTAATTTAGATAGATGGGTTTTGCTATCCGATTTACTTCAAATTTGGTATACCAGTTTATTTCGATAAGGCGCTTCCTGATGACATCTGGAGGGTCATTGGTTAAGTATAAAGAAGGGAAACGGGGAGGGGCAATCCCCCCCCCCCTCGACCCTTAGTTTATTTTTCGAGGGGCATTATTCTTTGAAATAAGAGCATAATATACAGTTAGTGTGAATAGCCTGTGAGCTCAATGCCATCAGTTTAACTGGTCACTTTTCTTTTTAGTTCACAGGCTATCGAAGTCTGATAGCTAATGTGCCCGCAGTTTCTGTATGTATGTATGCACGTACATACGTAACGCGATAACTCTCGATAGAAATATCCGATTTGCTTCAATTTTTTTTCTAGGTTCATTCTCATAAGGTGCTTCCTTGATTAGTTTTGGGGGTTCATTGGTTAAGCATAAAGGACGGGGGTACGGGGGTTATTACCCCCCCCCCACACACACACACACACACTTAGATAAATTGGTTTTTCATGCAAAATTATCAGATTTGCTTCAATTTTGGTATACCGGTTAATTCTGATAAGACGCTTCCCTGATTAAATTTGGAGGTTCATTGTTTAACCCTTTGAGGGGCAAGCAAAAATGTCTCTAAATATTGAATTCTCACCGGAATAATCGAAAATTTTTATTTTTAAATAGGGAAAAGCAATTTTTCAAAGATTTTCCTCCAAAGTTAAAAATATAAAATTTAGTTAAAAATTTTTGGTGGGAATCTTGTTTAAATTAGGCGGGATATATTTTATCCCACCGCCCCTCAAGTTGTTAAGTATAAAGGGAAGAACAGGGGCTAACTCCCCTTAATTTAGATAGATGGGTTTTTCTATCTGATTTGCTTCAAATTTGGTAACCAGTTTATTCTGAGAAAGCGCTTCTCTGATGAGATTTGGAGGCTTATTGTTTAAGTATTGAGATGTGACAAGGGGGGGCGGCTGATTCCCCCTTAATTTATTTTTCGAAAGGCATTCTTTGAAGTAAGTGTATAAAATACGATTAGTATGATAGACTGTAATCTCAATGCCATCAGTTTAACTCGATACTTTTCTTTTTTATTTATTATTGTTTCAGTGAGTGCACTCTGCATGTCAGCGAATGAGTCAATAACTGTTTATAGTTTTTAGATTACTGCTGGGGAAAGAAAAAAAAAGAAAAAAGAACATATAATCAAGGAATATACTTTTATTTGTTAACCAGAGAAAAGCATGTTATTTCATTGCTAATGGCTCTAGGATGAGAACATTTTTTTTTTCTTAACAGCTGAAAATTTGGTAAACATTAAAAAGAAAGATATTTATAAACTGTAAATGAGATAAGGAGATATATATTTTAAAAAGGGAAAGAAATTTTAGTTAAATATATTATTAAAAGGAGAATTTTGATTATTAATTGGGGGATAATTAGTATGTGATGATTGGTTAATTACATTCATCACAGCTATTTTAAAAGAAGATTTGCAATATTTGTATTTCCCCCACGCTTATAAGAGACCCTAAAAAGACTGAAAAACCATTTAACTTTTTAAATAAATTTAGAGCCTTCAAAATTTCGCTCATCTGCGCATTTTTAAGAAGAATGACATTTATAGGAACTAAGTCCCCATCTGTTTGGTTGAAAGAAATAAGAGTTACAGTAGAAAGTACATCTTTTCCGGATGAAAAAAAAAGCATTTCTTTCTTTTTTTTTTTATCTGACCGAGATCTTTTTTAAAGATAAATTTAAATTAAACAAAAACATAATTTGAAGAACAAATTAAAAAACAAAATTTATTTCCTACATTGTTTAAGCCCGAGAAAGGACAGATATTAAGTTATTTCATTAAATTAGTTCTACATTTAATATTAAATTTTTGTAACAAATTAGTTAAGCCAATTGAAGATTAAAAAATAAAAATAAAATTCATGCAATATGATACTTAAAACACCCTAAAAAATTAGATTCCGTTCAAATCAAATCGAAATAAACCTTAGACTTCCTCCATTTTTAATTAAACATATTTGTATTGCAGATTTTCTATTATGTTTATTACAATTGTGCATAAAATGATAGATGTATGTAAAATACAAAACTTAAAAAACAGTCTAAGATTTATTTCGATTTGATTTGAACGTAATCTAATTTTTTAGGGTGTTTTAAGTATCATATTGTATGAATTTTATTTTTATTTTTTTATCTTCAATTGGCTTAACTAATTTGTTACAAAAATTTAACATTAAATGTAGAACTAATTTAATGAAATAACTTAATATCTGTCCCTTCTCGGGCTTAAACAGTGTAGGAAATAAATTTTGTTTTTTTAATTTGTTCTTCAAATTATGTTTTTGTTTAATATGTCAAGTTTTTTAATAACTACAGCACTCAGACGAACGTATTTCAAAATTAATAGAGAGTATCATCATCAGGCTTTGATGTAAGCGGTATTGCATCACCATGTCGGATGCAGTTTACCAATGTGTAATTCAAAATGTTTCACCACTGTAGTAATGCAGGTTGCGGTAGTTTGGACAAAAACTTCCAATCTGAACGTAAAAAATCTATAATCAAAACATAAAAATAACTTCACTTAAATTTAGATACCCTATTTCCCACTCAGGAACGCTATGAATGTAAATGTAAATTGTGTTGAATACTTACTGCTAATATTTAACAATATTATAGCTGTGATACAGTAAAAAATAAAAATTAAAAGTTTTACTTAAATTTTTAAACCTTATTCTCCCCCAAGGGGTGATGTAAACACATCAGAAAATTATTATCTAAGTTTAACTTGGGGTATAAATAGTTCTCATCGCGGAAAAAAAATACATTTTAAAATTTAAGTTATGTAATTCCCCACTAAGTTCGCTACCTGCGTAAAAATAGCTATCCATTAGAAACTTTTTACTAAAATGTAAACTTGACCAAAGCAAAAACTTATTCTGAAAATACCCTTTTTATTTCCACTATGACGCCATATTCACCTTTTTAATTGTTGAAAAAATAAAACTAGCTCAATTTAATATTTCTTCACGTGAAAATCTTTCAACTAAAAAGAAATAAATTATTATTACGGCTTTTGAAATTTTTGCAACAATGAAGTAAAAATGTTATATTATCTATGAAAAATGTCCGTTGATTTTCAATGAAAAAAGCGATAATTGGACTTATTAACAAAAATATTTGAATAATGCAAAACAAAATTGGCCTATCTTTCTCTCTGGTTTATAATTTGCCCATATGCAAAGGCATTTTACCATTCCTTTTGACCCTGACGTTAGGCAAACGTTTTTACACTTTAAATTTATAATTTCATTAGAATAAGTAAAGAATAAAAAATGAGTGGCATCAGGGACAAAAAGGTGGGAAGAAAAAATGAAAAAGTTATGATCCCCATAGGCTTTTCCATGTTAAATTAACATTGAGAAGTGACACTGGAAATAAATAAGTATTGCGCTGCCGCGCAATACTTAAATATAATATAAATTATTATCAAAATTACATCTTAAAAATAATAATTTTAAAAGTTAAAAAACCTTATTATTTGACTCAAAGGTCTGTAGTAGCTTACTTTGGGCCGCTAACATTGTCTAGGGCCCCCATAAATGGAGTCGAGGGGTGAGAGATAGTCGTTAGGTACGGCCCTGTTGATTCGCTACGTTTTGGAATTACTATTTCTCAGCTTATCTGTGAACATCGAAATATCGATTCTAGAATTTGGGAATCGATTCTTATTGCGGTCGATTCTGTTTTGTACGATGTCGATTTTAATCGATTCTCAAATTTTCCAGAATCGCCCATCACTACCACTATCATCAAACACTATCGTTTAAACCTCTATATAGATTAATTATAAGGCAAACTTCTTGCCTTCGATGGCTTTTGCAAGAATCTCACGTTGTTTTTCTCTTCCTATTATCTTTTCTTGCAAAACACAAAATGGTCTATATCTCGTGAACTATTGGATTCAAGTGTATAATAGTTCCTGTACATTTCTTTATTTTCGTGGCAATAGCATTCGAACGATACCACTCTCGTTAAAATCCAGAACTGACAGTTGGGTATGTTCCGTAGTAAGACGACATGAAAGACTATCCTTTTGTATGCGGTACTTTGACCGCAAAGCGCTATAGGGATGATATCCTTGACTTTTTCGTGAATCTGCCAGGAAAGATTTCATTTTATGAACAATAATGCAAGACTACACAGAGCAGATCTTGTAGATTATTTTCTTGAGAAAGAGGCTACTCGTTGTATGAATTGGCTGCAAGATCGGCGGACATTAATCCTAATAACATGTTTGCCATGCTCTATGAAGAGCATTGGCATGATGTCAAACTCCTCTCAGGTCACTCCAGTACTTAAAATCAGAGTTTTTAGATGAGTAATTTGTTGCCAAAAGCTACCAATAATCTCTTTTACCTCTTGAAGAGCGGTGGTATGTAATATGTATTCCTTAATTTTAATCTACAAATGTCACAATGACACCAGGATTTTGGAGAAAAAAAATTGCTTTTATAATGTACGTGAAAAAAAAAAAACATTTTCAAATAAATTCATAAATCCTAGTGTCATTCAATCATTTCAACATTTTAGTAACAGAAGTACTGTTTCCCTGACCGATTAACAGTATGAGGCTAGTTTTACGACCTGTATAGCTGCACTGGTTGGGAAATCTCCTGCCCTCCTATTCTGGGGATGTGCGTCATTCTTTGTACTACTTTCAATCACTTTATTACAAAACATTCGTTTCATCTTGGTTTATATATCTTTATATATCTATATATCGGTATATATATATCTTGATTTATCATGGTATGATAATGATATACTTACGTATCAAATTACATTTTTTTTTATTTTTTAGTGAGAAACTCCATGCTTTAACTTTTGGAGGCCATTTAATAATTTGTGGGACTCGTGTGTACAGTCAGTAAAAGAAAGAAATTACCCAAATTTATTTTATCGCCAAATCTCAGAAAAAGGAAAATAGCAATTTATTGAGAACTAATGTCTTCTTTAAACGAATGTTAAAAGAATAAGTTTAGAGGGTCGTCTTTATAGTGAAATTCTAAAAAACTTTTAAACGAATACCTAATTTTGACATTTAGATTCGAGAAAGTTTACCATAAGATACCAAACGAGAAGTCTTTCTGCGAAGAAATGTAAGAATTGTGAAATTTTGAATGCCTAATGATAAATTCCCTTTTAATAGTTGCAAAATGAATTGCAATGCGGGTAGTTTAAGCAAAACTCAAAGCTATTTCGCAGAATAAGCTGTAATTTTGGATTAGAATATTTCAAGCTTGCATAAATAAATCTTAAAATTTTATATGTAGATTTTGCTTCGAATATTAATTTCACTTAATATTAATTTTGAAATTAATATTCCAAAAAAATGTATTAAAATCTCCTATAAAAATATTTAAAAAAATTTCTAGGAGTTTACATATATAAATTCAAAGTCACAGCTCAGTGTGTAAAGTATTTTGAGTCATGCTCAAAAGCCTATCAGCGTAGCAATTTGTTTTGCAACTATTAAACAATATATATTTAGATTCAAAATTTTAAACCTGCTAAAAAATCTTAGAATTCTTCACCAAATGATTTAACATTTAGTTATCTTTTGATAAAATATCCCTAAAAATCCAAATATGTCAAAACGAGGCGTTAATATTGAAGATTTTAAAGTTAATTTAAATTTCAATATGAAGACGACCCCTAAACTTATTCTTTTAACATACGTTTAAAGGCACAATTCATAATTGAATGACTAGTTTCAGTTTCTCCTGAGTGTTTTATAGTAACAGATGGCGGGAGAAGGTAACTTTTATTTTGACCGACTGTACTTCTTACATGCAATACATATTAAGCTGATACCAATACACCACGTCCACTCTCCAATACCGGCGTCCTCCTATCCACTCGTGATGTTGCCCAATGTTGCTTTCCTCACACCAGAAACATGTGAATATCTGGAATCTTATTGATTTAGATATTGATAATTATATTCAGTTCAAATGGGAATAGCTGCGTAAAGAATGAGAAAATTATGTCAAGTGTAAAAAGACAAGATGAAGAAAATAATGGAAAGATAATTTCGCGATAGCAGACTAATATTCATGAACAACTAAAAATTGAGCCTTAGAGAAAATCTATTTATTTGAAACTGAAAAGGACTAAAATTTTTATGTTATGTTAGTATGTTAACCCTTTCCGGCGCGGAGTAATTCTGTTTATAAACTGATGAAATAATGGATCGACACCAGAATTTATAAACGAATTTATTAGAAAATACTAATTTTTCGCACATTAACGAAAATATTTACTAACGCACATAACCTAAACGCACATTATAAAAGGAAAATCTTAACTAAATATTCTTAGTGCTTGTTGTCAGTTTTGGAATTAAAATTAGGTGTCCCTTTTTTAAGGACACCGCCCTCGAAAGGGTTAACCCTTTCAGGCGAGGAGTATTTCGGTTCGTAAAATTATGAAATGATTGATTCACAGAAGAATTTACAAAGATTTCTTACTAAATAAATACTTGCTTTTCTTCACGTTCATTATAAAAGCAAAATTTTATTAAAATATTTTGAGTGTTGGTTGGCAGTTTTGAATTAAAATTAAGTGGTCACAAATGGGACCATCGCTTTTCAAATGGTTAGGAGTTATTTTGCGATTATGACTCAAAACCCAAAGCTGTTTTAAGAAAAGTAAATAGCTTTTATACGAAAATCGTATTGTAATGTACCTACTATTATTTAAAAAAAATTTACTGTGAAAAATTTTTTTTATTAAAATGCAGCTCATAAAACTTCTCAAAAAATATTTTCTAGCTGTTTAGATTTCGAAGCCTATTAGTACATAAGCGTAGCTTAAGTTATAGGCACAAGCAAACTTCTACTTTTTTTAATATAATGTTCGCTGTATTTAAAAATGCAGAATTTGTCTTAAATAAGGTGAAAATTTCGTTTTGGAAAATTTGGTAGCAACTTTTCTGTGCCACCCCTTTTCTCCTTACGGTATGATCCATGTCAATTCAGGCAGCCAAAGAAAAAATCTTACCTTCATAGTCTCAGAAGTTTTTGAATTGAACATATGTTAAAATTCAATAAAAAATAAGATACTTGTATATTTTGGTTTTGCCCAAAAAAATTCCTGGCCCGAGATACAGGCCGCCAAAGATGGCATCCCGGGCACCATTTCCGATTCGCCATTTTCGATAAAAATTTTAAAATTCTCTATTTCTAGAACGGTGCAAGATATTTTATTGCGGTTTTTTTTATTTTAAAGATAATATTCTTGTGTTTAAAATGATATACCCAATTTTGAAAAATGTATTCAACTTTTCTTGTGGCAACCTTTTGAAAAAAAAATTTTTTTTTCAAAAAAAATTTTTTTTTTCGAAAATGCCAATCCTAAAAATTTTGATTTTTTTGCTGTTGATCAATACCATTGGGAACTATCTTCACTGTAAAGGAGAACTTCCACTTTTGAGTTTAACAAATTTTAGAAACATTTAAAAAATTCAGAGAATTTTACAGGAACTGTATATATACAGTTCCAGTAAAAGTCAGTGAATTTTTACTTATTTGTATCATATTTGTAAGGATAAGCCTACTATATATCCTAAACAAGTTAGAAATTGCAATATCAAATGTGGCAAATGAGGTGCGTGCATAGTATTAACTAGTTTTATAAATATTCAGATCTTGGTGCAATAAGTGTTACACTCTTGGGCAAAAAGGCATGAATACAAAATTTATTATGATTCTACATATTAAATTCAGTAATACGGAAGTAATATGAATCCATCTTAAAAGGCCTTAATCCCCATGGCAGCCTAGAATGCCTATCATGTTATATCATTGAATCAATTATGTATTATAGGATTTTTAAATAGAATGAAGAAAACTTTTATTAATGTCTTTTATGTTTTAATTTGATTTTCATAGCATTTGAAGTGATACATACTTTATTGCAGAGGTTTACAAAAAATTACTTCCTGTGTCATAGAAAGTGCATAGTGTTTACAGGGACACACAAAAGATTTCGGATACTTTACCTTATTGGAAATACTGTACATTAGCAATGATTGCTAGAGGTGCATTTTTAGTTGCGATATGAGTTTTTAAGTTTAATTAAATATTTCCATATTACGCTGTGTGTATAAAGGCTGTAGATCATATACAGGGCTACACAAAAGAAATCATAAGGGTATTGCTGGAAGTGCATTTTTAGTTGTGTTTGAGTTTTCAAGTTTAACTAAATTTTTCCATATTACGTTGTGTGCATAAATGCTGTAGATCATATCGTATACAGGGCTACACAAAAGAAATCTTAAGAGTTTACTGAGTATGAATGAAAGTAGCTTAAATGTGATTTTTAAATGAGTTATGCATTTTTAAACTGAACTACATTTAGTATACTAAGATATGTTTGGAGAATATAGATAAAATGATATACAGGTCCACACAAAGAATTAGATACATGGCCGTCTATGGATGATAATCTCTGGAAGTGTGATTTCACTGGTTTTAAGGATGTTTTAATCTTAATTAAATATTAGCTAAATAGTGGCATGTATATAAAGATAGTAGGTAAAATACAGGGTTGTATGAAAGTATTCAAGTATGCTTCCGTCTATTGACATAAATTTCTAAAAGTCAAATTCCGACCTATTTATGTGCTTTTAACAATTTCCAACATAGTTGAAAGTCTATGGATTCGATTTGTCTGCCCATCTGTCTGAACTCTAACTTGTATTAATATAATTTGTAGGGATGTAACGAATAGTGATTTAGCCGAATACCGAATATTCGGCCAAGTTTTAGGCCGAATACCGAATATTCGGCGGCCGAATACTGACTTTAATATAAATGACTTTTATTTTGTTTAATTTTTTTTTCAATTTTAAAATAAAAAATTAAGGACTAATTGGAATTAATTTTTTGTTTGAGTTTTCAAAAATCATAACAGCTGATTGTATTTTTTGTAGTACTTTAAATGCTTAAGAAATATTTTAAAGATAACATATGACTTTTAAAAATGTAAATAATAATTTAATTCATAATTTTTTATTTAATCCATAGATAGTTCTAGTAATTTATATATATATACTATCTAAAATAGAACTCATTACCTCTGTAAAAATGAAACTTTTTTTATTTTAGTAAAATCCTTTCACCCCCTAAAAATAAGAACTTGCATGTGTCCTCTGACTTTTTATATCCTTTTTCATGCAACTTAAACTTAGTAAATTTACATTCTGTATGTCAAAAAAAAAAAGGGTTATTTTCTTAAAAAATAATTATTCATTCCATTAAAATATTGTACAGTAGAAGATCTTTATAACGCAAAGCTCAAAATGCAAGGTTGTGCGTTATGTAGAATTTTGCGTTATATGGATCACATAATTAAATTCACCTTGTAAACATGGCCAAATATGTCTGAAATATATCAAAATACATTAGGATATCTTTATACTGCATTCCTTGTTACAAAGAGTTATACAAATTAGAAATTTTTGCATAATATAGGTCAGATATTGTTAAATTTACTTTATAAACATGATCCAAATATAACTGACACAACCATCCCTTATATTAGAAATTTTCAAAAATGTTTATTGTAATAATAGCATTTTTTTTTTCAGTAAAAAGGTCTTAAATTAGAAGATAAAGTTGAACTAATCTATCAAATTTAGTCCTCTAGAGAGAAGCAATATTTTACAATGTGAAAATGCAGGCGCTTTTTAACTGCAAAAATCATTGTTTATATCTGAGAAGTTGTGCGTTATATGGAGAATTGCGTTATAAAGATCTTTTACTGTATATTCTTTTCTGCTACCAAGATATACTTTTCTCTTTTCTTTCTCTCAAAATTAACAAGCCCCTCATAATACTTCCTCCATCCCATATTTCAGAATGCGATCTTTTTCTTATAATAATTAATGTATTTAGATATAATTTTTGAATATTGTTTGTTGAAAATATTTATAATCATATTTTGTTGATTTTCTGGAACATATTTAACCATATATCTTAAAATATTCAGCCAAATATGCCACTATTCGACTACAGGTATTCGGTCAAATGTCCCACTATTCAGCCACAGGTATTCGGCCGAATATCTGTTCAATATTCGGCCGGCCGAATATTCGGCAAAAGGGCCGAATAGGCCGAATACCGAATAGTGGCCGAATATTCGTTACATCCCTAATAATTTGTATTGCTGTGTAATTGATATGTTATTGAGATTGTTTTACTATGTTCGGTATTGAAAATAAAGTATGTATCACTTCAAATGCTATGAAAATCAAATTAAAACATAAGACATTAATAAAAATTTTCTTCATTCTATTTAAAAATCCTATAATACATAATTGATTCAATGATATACCATGATAGGTAAGGATTCTAGGTTGCCATGGCGATTAAGTCCTTTTAAGATGAATTCATATTACTTCCGTATTACTGAATTTAATATGTAGAATCATAATAAATTTTGTATTCATGCCCTTTTTGCCCAAGAGTGTAACTTATTGCACCAAGATCTGAATATTTATAAAACTAGTTATAGTACGCACGCACCTCATTTGCCACATTTGATATTGCAATTTCTAACTTGTTTAGGATATATAGTAGGCTTATCCTTACAAATATGATACAAATTAAGCAAAAATTCAGTGACTTTTACTGGAACTGTATATATACAGTTCCTGTAAACTTCTCTGAATTTTTTAAACGTTTCTAAAATTTGTTAAACTCAAAAGTGGAAGTTCTCCTTTACAGTGAAGGTAGTTCCCAATGGTATTGATCAACAGCAAAAAAATCAAAATTTTTGGGATTGGCATTTCCAAAAAAAAAATTTGTTTTGAAATAAATTTTTTTTTTTTCAAAAGGCTGCCACAAGAAAAGTTGAATACATTTTTCAAAATTGGGTATATCATTTTAAACAGAGGAATGTTATCTTTAAAATAAAATAAATCGTAACAAAATATCTTGCACCGTTCTAGAGATAGAGCACTTTAAAATTTTTATCGAAAATCGCGAATGAGAAAGGATGCCGGGGATGTCATCTTTGGCGGCCTGTATTTCGGGCCAGGAATTTTTTTGGGCAAAATGAAAATATACAAGTATCTTACTTTTTCTTATATTTTAACATATGTTCAATTCAAAAACTTCTGAGACTATGAAGGTAACCCCCCTGCCTGAGTTGATATGGATTCAGCCTTACGGTAATTGCCTATGACCTATTTCCCACCTTTGGATTAAATATTAATGTCTAATACAATTTTTGTACATAAAAAAATCAAGCGTAGTTATTCATTACATTAAAAATAGAAAATTGTATTCTGTTTTTAAATATTTTAGGTGGATAAATTACATATGGTCATTTCACATGACTCCGGAACATGAAGCTCTACATGTTGCTGCAGAATGTCAAGCTGGTCTGCAGGTATGTTAATATTTTTAAAGTTCAATAAGTACTGTAAAACCATCACTGCTGAAAAAATGGAACTTATAACGCACGATTTTGAATAATAAAAGTGTAAGCGTTGGCAATTACAAGACATAGCCAGCCAGACTCTCGTGAAATTGTCAAAATCTATGTCATATGACAAGATTTTTCTTTCAAAACAGTATAAACCATTTTCCCGATTATAACCTTGATTCATAAGAATTTAAAAGTGTGGGTAAAAAAGTAAGCAAAAACTCTCACCATTATGCAGCTTTTTTGTAATTTCTTCACATATGATACGTACTCATATGATAAGGCAATGAAAGATTGCCAGAATTTTTACTTCAGATCTTTTCGGAAAACTTGATCAAGAGCTCGGTCAGTTATTTTGAAATTAATGCCTGGGACCAAACAGAGTCATAAATTTTTCAAAGATTAAAAAGCTTACTGTTTCATAATGTAAGGCGTGATGAAATCCAGATACATTTTTTGCTATTTTCGTAACGGGGATGGTGTTCAGTGCAGTATACCAAAATGACTAATCTCACCGGTTACTTGAGCTTTATTCTCAGAAGGTACGTACGTATTCAGTGCAAAATCAGCCTTTCGACAATTTAGATAGCTGTGCCGTCAAGTAATCGATGAGATCGATCACTTTGATAAGTTCCACTGGATGCGCTCAACCTCACAAAAGTAACCTGTGAAATCGTCAGTTACCATCGCGTACAGTGGAAGTGACCGAAGTCACTGATAAGCGACCTGAAGCTAAAGAAAAGACAGGCTGCTGGACTACCTTTCGCGTTAGAGTCACGCAATGCTCTATACGTTCATTTGCATTCGAGCATCACGTGACGCAAATAGTCTGAAGAAGGAGACGTGCAACGCACCGCGGCAGCCCGTCTTTTTCGTTAGCCTCGTAAGCGACCCAACTATACGGGGTGATTCAAAACTTATCGTTCAAATTTCGTGGGGAGGTAGGGAATACGTCAGGAAACCGATTTTACATAGGAAAGTATGTCCGCAAATGTATGCATGCGTATGTAGAGGGTGCTGTGTATACCCGACCTTCCACTGCGTCGCAATCATTGTTTTGAATTTCCTAAAGCTAGTATTATTTCTTCTCCTATTTCCACTTCTCATTTGGATTTCCACGAAGCCTTTTACATCTTTAAAAACTGCAAAAATCTCGTTAATGACCTTTATTCAACGCCTTCATTATCTGACACCTGAAACATCTCGTTTAATTTTGTTCTTTCCGGTTCTTTTAACCTTTTTTTTTTGTTGGTATGTTTTATACTTTTTTTTTTCATTTCTATTTTATTTATTTTTTGTTTGTTTATTTTATTCTTTGTTTTTAACTTTCTTCGTTCATGAATTTTTAAATTTTGGTTTCACACCTGAATTCTTAAACGTATTAACGAGATTTTTAGATTTTTTAAAGATGTAAAATGCTTCATGGAAGTCCAAATGAGAAGTGGAAATAGGAGAAGGAAATAATCCTAGCTTTAGGAAAGTCAAACCAATGAATGAGACGCAATGGAAGGTTGGGTACACACAGCGCTCTCTACATACGCATGCGTACATTTGCGGACACACTTCTCTATGTAAAATCGGTTTCCTGAAGTATTCCCTACCTCCCCACGAAATTTGAACTATAAGTTTTGAATCACCCTGTATACTGTTAAAAAATCTGTAGCTTTTACTGCATAGTCACCCCACCACTTTTATAGAAAACGATTACTTGACTATAGAGCATTCTCATTGGTCAGAATAGAGATATTCTATAAAAGCAGTAGAGTGACTATGCAGCTAAAGCTGATAATTTTTAACAGTATAGAAGATCTACTAAAAAACAACTTTTCAAAAGTAAAAAAAAAGCCAAGCAAAAAAAAAAAAAAAGAAAAGAAAAAAGGGGAAAGTTGTGACTAAAAAATAGTGTGTAGAATCGAAGATCTGTCTAAAGAAATAAATCTAGCAATTCTAGACATGATGATGAAACATTTTTGATAAAAAAAATCTAAAAATTTAAAGATCTAAACTGTACATATAACTTCATCTTCATTTAGATCGTGTTATAGAGAAGAAAGAATAAATATGTAATTTTACTCAAGTCTGTTTATCCATACCTATTTGCATAAATGTGAGAATATAATTTCGTATAAAAATTCCCGTAAATTGATTATCTTTAATAGTCTATTATTAAAGCCGCATAAACATTAGAATTAAATTTTTTCCAGTTAAAAATTGCCTGAAATCTATAGTCTTATCGTTCGTCAAATTTGTTTTATGATTTTTTTTTTTTTTTTTTTTTATACCCAGACACCTTTTCTAAACTCTGACAAAAGATCACAGAAATACTGAAGTTATCCAAATACTTATATCTTTCTATCGTATTTCTTTTTTTGAGGGGAGGGGGGTGAGGAAGAGCGCTTAAGAACTTCGTTTTGTTCTTAGAACTCTGAATTAATCATTGAAAAGATCTACCTACATAAGTCTTGTTGCAGAATTTTCATTAGCTAAGAGTTGCACCAACTTATACATCATGTGAATATATTAAATTACTTTTATAAAATACTAGATGGGAGCCATTGATATTTTCAGAGCATTTGCCTACATTTTAAACTTAAGTCATTTACAACTATTCATTAATTTTCTATACGAATTAAAGAAGTCGTTGTTTCCATGGCAACTGTACCTTTCACTATTGCTTGTTTGTTTGTTTGATTGAACACATATATATCAGATCACGTGGGGATCGCGGCGGGATTCGAACCCGCCCCCACATACGCTCTCAAGCGATTAGCGGCGTGGTGTCTTATCCACTCAGCCACGGTGGGTCACTATTGCTTTCTCTAATACCCAGATACTCAAATTTAACCAGCTGTGCTTAGAAACATGCTCATAACAGAGTACATTTATATGTAAGAGTAGTGACATATGCACAAGTCGTGTACTCATATTCAAGTTTTTGTCCAAAGAACAGTAACTCAGTTTTTAGTAATAGACGTGGAAGATTTCGATTAAACTAACCAGAAAAGTTAAAAAACATTGGCTTTCTGATTTGATTTTATTCAAAATCGTCTTAACCAAGCAAAGTTAATGTCCGGGATCCAGATAAATTTTTCTCTGTTAGTAAAATTAGATTGACCAATCAGTAGCCTCCATCCTTGCAGGCTTTTCGGTGTTTATTGCAAACATAAAAAGTTTTCAAAAAAGCAGGCTTCTGATTGATCAATCTCATCTCGCTAATAGGGTAAAATCTATCTTGCTCCCGGCCTATTCAACGCCCTTTAAATATTTGAGAAAGCCTTGACACGCGTCAGGAAAATATCACACAAAGCAGGCAAAACAAAGAAGAAAAATCATACATTGGCTCGTCCATATTCACAAGCCAATGAATGATTTTGTTCCTTTGCTTTGTGTGATGTTTTCGTGACGCGTGTCAAGGCTTTCTGAAATATCTAGGGGGCGTTGGTTTATTTCAACATCATGAAGCTATGAAAGGAGAGGAGCAGACAGTCAATCTTCCCGTGTGAAAAACTACATTAAAAAAACGAGTTCTTTCCCCCTCTTCTGCCTTTTCTCTCTCTTGATTTTGACCGATAGCAGCCCATTTAGCAATCTCCAGTGTAAGATGCCGCTATATATGGCGGACGCAAGGGGGAGGGTGTTAGCGTGACCAATGACATAATAAGAAAAGGGCATGTTTACAAACAAACACTTCTGTCAACCAATCTATCAACTACATTTTTGTCATAACGATCATTGCAGGAATAGTCTTGGCAATGTAGGCCAATCATATGAGAGACCTGTTACACGTAGACCAATCAAATTACCCTAGCTCATGTGTACAGATAGGAGTCATAATGAATGAACAGGTTTTTCTTGCTGACCAGCAGTAATTCAACCAAAAGTGGCGTCAGCTGCCCTTTCCTTATAGTCCAGTTCATGACGTTTAAAAGTCACACGGAGTTGGATCATCTTTAAACGATGATTAGTACAAAGCGGTGCGCCGATTTTTTTTGTGTCCATTGCCGTGTACAGATAATCAACTCCGTGTGACGTGATGAGCTGGCCACACTTTAGGAACAGCTTCAAATGACCTCATCTATATCTACTTCGAGGCAAACGAAAAAGACAGGCTACCGCGGTGCTACAGCGTCTAGAATATATAGTTTGGAAATCCAATCAGTCGATCACAGCGGTATCTGCAGGATATTTCCCGAAATTCCAAGACAATCTGGTCTAGACGCTGTAACATTTTTTTTTTTTTTTTTACATTTTATTAACATACATCTGACCTGTGTGCTTGGCGTCAAACCCGCTGTAATAATACGATGTTTACTTTGAAATTTGAAAATATATCGCAGATGTCGCTGTGATCATCTCCCTGGATTTCAGCGTCAGTGCACATTTAAGGGATACACTTTTTAGCGGTTCTTGGATAGCAAATTTCCACATTATGTAATCTAGACGCTGTAGCGGTGCATTACACATGTCTCTTTCTTCTTTAAAAAATATCCTGCAGATGTCGATGCAAATGACTGTTTAGAATTCGACATCGTTGTACATTTAAGGGATTCAATACTTCCGCGCTTTTTTAAGTATTGCTGGGATAGTCGATTTCTACAACATATAATCTAGACGCTATAACGGAGCTATAGTTTCTAGAAGATATAGTTTAAAAATCGGCATATTAAAAAGGTGCTAAAAAATTGTATCCCATAAATGTTGAACGAGGCTGAACGACGAATGTCGATTACAGCGACATATGGTAATTCCAACGTAACTATTTCAAAAGAAAACGTTTCGCTCACAGACTTCTAATATAAGTAGACTCCCAATCCCATTGTTCTCTGGGGAAGGTTTTGACTCCAACATGTTTTGCTTTCATCGCCAAAAGGGTGCCGTATTTTTGGCGGTAATCCCTTTATTGGCAACTTTCGGATTTCATCCTCGCAATAAAATAAATGTAAACATAGAAGCAAAACTACAAGCTGACGCGAAAGTTGTCATTTTAAAAGCTAAAATAAAAAGTTCTTAAAAGAACTGTTAAAGGGTAAATTAAAAAGAAAAGCAAAAGTACGGTCAACTCAAGACAAACGCAGACAGACGATGTTTCGGTCGGAAACAACAAGAGAGAGATTCCGAGGAGATTTTGGCGGGAGAAAAACCGGTTTGGCGGGCTAAATCTGCCTTCCATCACGTGATGGGGGGCAGAGATGTAGGAGACAAGAAAAGGTTGCCGATTGGGAGTCTACTTATATTAGAAGTCTGTGGTTTCGCTCAGAGATCTAGAAAATGTTGCTCCTATCGACATTTGTCATTCAGTATTTTTCAATATTTATGGGATTCATTTTTAGCACTTTTTAAAGCATTACTGGAATAGCCGGTTTCCACACTATGACCGTGATCTAGGTAGATTTTTCTCTGTTATCGTAACGAGATTGACCAATCAGAAGCCAGAATTTTTGCTAACTTTTCACTGTTTGCAAAAATGTACCTGGATCCCGGCTTATGTTTCTAGACGCTATAACTGAGCTCAGGAATAGTACAGAAAGTAAACTCCGTATTTTGATACATTAAGGCCGGTATCTAATTAGGAACAGGTGTGTCTCTGAGTGTGTTCAGAAGTGCAGTTTGCGCCGCGCGCGCGCTCAGAAGTTTATGCCATGGAGTAGGTCTTATCGAAGAAAGGAATTTTAAAATAATTCAATTATTTCATTATTTTTAATGGTTCAAAAAAGGTAAAACCAACGACTATATTTCTTTATCCTTCCAAAACATGGTTTTCGTAACAGAAATACATGCCTATGTACACTCAGATAAAATCTAAAATAGTCGGGAAAAACATCACGTGACCTTCTTTATCTACTTTAGCCCATTTAGAATTTAAAATTAGTTAACCAACCGCACAAAAACTCCGCGCGAGCTGCTCAAAAAAATTGGAAGTGGCTATTCGTCCGACCAATCGGACTTTCAGCTATTTAGGCAAAAAGTCCGACCATCGTTTGCGCATGCGTGCATGTTTGTTTACAGCTTGTCCAGCTAAAATATTTCAAGTTAGCGGAGCACTGATATTAGTAGCGATTGCATGCTTAATTAACAATTGTATTTATGTATTAATAAAGCTCTTTTGGTTTGTCTGAGTAACCATGAAAGAAACCTTTTTTATATTAAGTTTTTAAATAAATTATTATTGCATTTTTATGGGGAAAATATCTTTGAATAATTCAAGAAAATTGTTTTCTTTATTTTTATGCGTATAGGTTATGTATTATTATTTATTTTACCTTCGTCTTTTCTCTACATTTTTTAAATTTTCTTAATTTTTATTATTTTACTTAATATTTTAATAATTTACTTTACATTCATTATAATTTCGAGTACAGTGTTGCATTCAAATTAGTGTTTAAAAAAGTAAACAAAACAGGGACCAGAAAATTTCAAAATTCTAAAATCTGCATAATTTCTGGTCCCATGATATGCCGATTTAATGGAGTCTACTGTATTTTTAAAGTTTCCATTCTCAGTTGTCTTTCGTTACAAGATTTGGCTTTTAGAATGCTTTGTTTATGAAAAAACTATTATTTATTTTCATATGAATAAATTATTGAATAATTTAGTACAAAACAGTTATTTTAAATTTTAAACTAAGTTTTTTTAAATAACTTTAATATAATAATAAACAAGTTTTGAACATTGAAAAAAAACTTATCACTTCATTATGTTGTTAAATTACTTTATTAAAAATTTATTGTTTCAGAAAAACATTTCTTAATCTCAAAAGTTTATTGCCATTTATTTAATTTTACCTATTCTCAATGTATTTTTAGTTAAATCTGCATGTCTTGTTAGCGACGGAGTGATTATCTTAATTTATTGAAGAAGTATTGATGCCAAAATAATAGGAGATTCTCCATTTATTTAAATTGTTATTTAGCTGCATTTATTTTACAAGTATAGCACTATAGATTTATCTTACTGCATAGGTCATTAATTTAAATATATTTATCTATTAAATTAAAAATTTACTTTTTTTTTTCCAAAAAGCATTTACTTATTCATATTATTTTTGTAAATGCTATTCATTATCAAAAAATAAAATTTCTGCGAAAGATTCTTTGATTTGAGCCTATAGATTGAGTGTATAATAAAGTTTTAGACGAATCATGAATTCGTTAAATTCAATGGTCAAAATAGTATGTTAGAAGTAAGGAGAAACTATAGTAGGTCCTAGTTTTGTCATTGTTTGTTGTGTAATATGCTATTTTTTGGAACATATAACTTAGCGAGTAAAGTAATTTTTTTTTAAAGTAGTTTGTAGGGAGCATCAATGTTATTTTTTATGTTACGTCCAGAAACAGTATACATACACACATATATATGTATGTATAACATTGGTGCCTCTCTTAGCCAGGCACCAGTGTTACCTTTTTTAAAAGTAAAACAAAAAATAATTACTCACACTGCTCATTTTCATGGAATATGAAATGAAGCCACCTCTCCCCCCCCCCCCCCCCCCGATTTTCTAAATCTTGGAAAATAATAAGATATAAATTGAAATATTAAGAAATATAGACACAAACAGGAAGAAATCCAGGGAGGGGTACAATTTTGGAGCACGTTTGCCTATGACCCAACCTAGCCTGCTTTTTATTAAAAATAAAAAATATCAACATGAAATAATCTAAACTAAAATTTGCTTTGTCAGACTTCCCCATACTAGATAATTTTTAAACATATTAAATATATATATATATATATAAATTTAACAATTAAGAAATATTCTAACATTTATTATTGTTTATAATTACAAACTATTTATAATTGTTAATATTTTAATAATAGTTAATAAATAATTATTATTAAATTAACAATAATAAATGAATTATTAAATTAATTATAATGTAATAAATTATTTATAACTATAAATTAATTATTAAATTAATTATTAAATTAATTATAATATAAATTATTAAATTAATAATATATTAAATATTTAATAAATAACATTAATATTATAAATATAGAAACAAATGTATAAGGTACACTTATTTGCTTAGCGAAATATAACGTGTAAAAAAAATAAATAATTGAAGACAAATATTACTAAATTAATATTCATAAAGATAAATAACTTTCTTCTAAAAAGAAAATGACCTAATTTGCAAAAATGCACTTAATGTGTATTGAAAATAAATAAACAATTATATTTTAAAAAGCGGAGTTATGAAAAAGCGATTTCGTCCGATCATTTGTTGGCGCGCATGCGCCTACGATGGTCGGACGTTCTGTCTAAACAGCTAAAAGTCCGATTGGTCGGACGAATAGCCACTTCCAAAAAAATTGTGTGGGCGATTTGATCACGTGATTGTGCGTTGTTTGGTAGGTTGATTGATACAATTTAAGAATTCAACTGGTGATCTAAAAATTTTAACTTTTTAACAATTTTCTTTTTATTTATTTAAAAATAATTTATCAGTTGATTTATATCTTCCGTGATAAATAGAATGCTGTTAGTAAACCAAGATTGTGATATCAACATATGAGATTTGTTTGTAATCTACTATACTGGATGGATTTCAATGGAATTTGCACTGTTAGTTAGACAATTTTTCAGAGAAGGTTTTAATATATATATTTCTTATTTTATGATTGCATATTTTAATACCGTGTGGATAAGAGACCAAAATATATCATAAAACATGAGAAATAAATGGCATTCAAAATTCTGTTAGTATAAGCAAAATACTTACTTATACTTTCAGTAGAAAATTTATAAACATTCTAATCATGCTTTATTCACTACAAAACTAGACAGCAAACCTATATATATTATCTCTTTAAAAAAATATATCTACAGATATTTTTAGTTAAAATAATCTACAACTATTACATTTTATTTTTATAATGTTCAAAGTAAAATATGATTTCCAGCCTAGTCTCGATAAAAATTCACTCCTAAAGTACTCAAGAAAGAAAAGAAAAAGAAAATAAAGGAATTATCCTACGCGCAAAATGATATTTTTGCACAATATATATTATTTTTTCATTTGGATTTGCTTAATGTTTATATCATTATACATATACATACTATATATATAATCACTTAGAAACGAAACTTTGAATATTTAAAAGGCGTTCGGATGTAAAACTTTCATCTCGAAATACCTCATTTTCTCACATTTAAATAAGTATTTTATTATTATAATAAAAATACACGTGCGTCAGTATAATAAAAATAAAAAATATATCTTCATCAAAAATATCTTATTCATTGTGAAAAATATAAAACAACCAATAAACAAAACAAAAAAAAAATTATGATAGAATGTGGGACTGGACGGATTCGAACCCAGAATTCTTAATCTCGAGTTCACTGCCTTATCCATTCAGCCATCTAACACACGTTCCTTTTGCAACAAAATATCTTTATAATTAGCACCATAATTAATCAAATCCATGATCTGTTCCTGAACACACTACGTGTTATTCCATCCATGATATAGACCCACTCCATGTTCCTATCTCCTGAGCTCGCGCGCGTGCAACTTGAACACACTCTCTATAACGAAGTATCGACATACGGCCAATAAATGTTTATTGGTAAAAGTGATAAAAACAAATCGTTAAAGTTCTTTGCGTAATTTTTTAAGAAATGTTTTTATTGACCCAAATCGCTTTTAAAATATTTCTTTATCTGATTTAAAGCATTTTTTTAATTGGAACTATATGTCTATGACTAATGGTTTAGGAATTAGCCATTGGACACCGTTGAGACCGGACACCCTGTATATCAAAAGCAATGGCGTAACATAAAAATATACGAAATGTTGAACTCTACAAGTCCCAGAAAATTTCATAATTATTCCCCTTTGGCAGCAACATTTTTATAGCCCGTGTTTTATAAATTTATGAAGTTTAAACAATCGTTACAATAATCTTTTAAAATTTATGCATTTTCACTTCCTTACAGATAAAATAAAAATATTGTTTTTTTTATCTAAATAACGTACAATCAATTCAATAATGTTTATAATATTAACATTTAAGAAATAATAATAATAATATTACAGATAGGGAAAAATTCCTTTCGACAAATTTTTAGAATTGTATAAATCTAAAAGTTAAAAATAAATAGAGGTACTGACATTACACTCAATAAAATTTTATTTGATATGAATAAATTGACACAATACCTGAATTTGATTTTTTACAATTTAATCTTATAAAGTTACATATTTGCATTCTTAACAGAATTTTCTGGCGGCTTTCTTTTATATTATTAGTCTAATTATCATTTTGTAAGTTA
This sequence comes from Maratus speciosus, assembly GCA_963932465.1. Lineage (NCBI taxonomy): Eukaryota > Metazoa > Arthropoda > Arachnida > Araneae > Salticidae > Maratus > Maratus speciosus. The sequence goes on along the minus strand of OZ010796.1, from coordinate 332,019,664 downwards.
AAAATAAACAATACAAGTACGGTAAAAAAAAAAAAAAAAAAAAGCAGCTAAATAAATAAAGCAAGCATGAATAGAATATCGTCTGACACCTGTTTCGTTTTAGGAAGGAATAGATATTCAAACCATAGAGGATAAACATATTTCTTCAACATAGGTAAATTTCGGAGGTTTATTAGTTCTTCCCCCTTGCCGGTAGTGACGCTAGTACTGTTGCCATTACAGATTTTGCCGTAAATGTCCCATCTTGGTCCTTAATCTATGATTGAAACAACAACTTCTTTAATATTGAAATGTATAGCAAAGGAGTTCAGAATCAATGCCTTAAATAGTTTCGAATATGCACTGTTGTTATGACATCAATACCCTTCCTGGATGTGGAAATGCAAAATTGTGTTCAACATAATGGAGGATATTCCATCTGCGTTTTGATCACGTGATCAAGGTAAAATCGTCAAGCGTAAAGAAGGGAAAGCTCCGTAGACGTGTAATGTAAATCCCCGCTAGCCAATGAAACAGTTCATCAGGCAAAGCAGTAGCATCTTCCCTTCTTATCAGTTAGAATTTCCTTGGGTAAATTACCGGTATCACGTGACTTTTTTCAGCCTCGAACCCATATTTGAAATATCCTCCATTGGTCGCAATCTAGATAGATTTTTCGCTGTTAGTGAAACGAGATTCATCAATCAGAAGCTTGCACTTTTGCGAACTTTTCGCTGTTTGCAGCAATGTAGGCTATTGATTGGTGAATCTCGTTTCGCTAACAGCGAAAATTCTATCTGGATCCCAGCCTAGATTTCTGTAAACATTGCACTTCATCCATGGCACTAAGAAAATGACTCAAAACTTTTATGACATAGGCCGGGATCCAGAAACAGCAAAAATTCTTTCGTTTTAGGAAGGAATAGATATTCAAACCATAGAGGATAAACATATTTCTTCAACATAGGTAAATTTCGGAGGTTTATTAGTTCTTCCCCCTTGCCGGTAGTGACGCTAGTACTGTTGCCATTACAGATTTTGCCGTAAATGTCCCATCTTGGTCCTTAATCTATGATTGAAACAACAACTTCTTTAATATTGAAATGTATAGCAAAGGAGTTCAGAATCAATGCCTTAAATAGTTTCGAATATGCACTGTTGTTATGACATCAATACCCTTCCTGGATGTGGAAATGCAAAATTGTGTTCAACATAATGGAGGATATTCCATCTGCGTTTTGATCACGTGATCAAGGTAAAATCGTCAAGCGTAAAGAAGGGAAAGCTCCGTAGACGTGTAATGTAAATCCCCGCTAGCCAATGAAACAGTTCATCAGGCAAAGCAGTAGCATCTTCCCTTCTTATCAGTTAGAATTTCCTTGGGTAAATTACCGGTATCACGTGACTTTTTTCAGCCTCGAACCCATATTTGAAATATCCTCCATTGGTCGCAATCTAGATAGATTTTTCGCTGTTAGTGAAACGAGATTCATCAATCAGAAGCTTGCACTTTTGCGAACTTTTCGCTGTTTGCAGCAATGTAGGCTATTGATTGGTGAATCTCGTTTCGCTAACAGCGAAAATTCTATCTGGATCCCAGCCTAGATTTCTGTAAACATTGCACTTCATCCATGGCACTAAGAAAATGACTCAAAACTTTTATGACATAGGCCGGGATCCAGAAACAGCAAAAATTCTTTCGTTTTAGGAAGGAATAGATATTCAAACCATAGAGGATAAACATATTTCTTCAACATAGGTAAATTTCGGAGGTTTATTAGTTCTTCCCCCTTGCCGATAGTGACGCTAGTACTGTTGCCATTACAGATTTTGCCGTAAATGTCCCATCTTGGTCCTTAATCTATGATTGAAACAACTTCTTTAATATTGAAATGTATAGCAAAGGAGTTCAGAATCAATGCCTTAAATAGTTTCGAATATGCACTGTTGTTATGACATCAATACCCTTCCTGGATGTGGAAATGCAAAATTGTGTTCAACATAATGGAGGATATGCCATCTGCGTTTTGATCACGTGATCAAGGTAAAATCGTCAAGCGTAAAGAAGGGAAAGCTCCGTAGACGTGTAATGTAAATCCCCCTAGCCAATGAAACAGTTCATCAGGTAAAGCAGTAGACTTCTGACTTCTGATTGGTCAAACTCATTTCGCTAACAGCGAAAAATCTATCTGGATCTCAACCATAGTTTTCTTCGATGAAATCAATGCAAAAGGATAATATAAAAGAATAGTATAAGACTTCTAAAATGGTTTGGCGGGATTATCGCTGTTTGGCATAATATATAAACTTTAGAATTAATTAAGTTTTTCGCTAATTAAGAATAGAAAATTTGTGTTTTTAAAGCTTAATTTTATTAAAGCACGTAGATTGAGTAAAGATCTGTCCAAAAATGCAATCCTTACTTCTTTATGTCCATTATTTAAGTCTCTACCTCGATTGAAGCATAAGGTGTAACGAAGAAAATAAATCGGCCATTTTCAGTATCTCGACGTTATTTTAAAAAATCTATATCTCTGTTTATAATTAATTTATGAGGATGCATTTGGTCTCAAATTGAAGATCTTTTCCATTAGGTCCTTCTGGTTTTGGTTTTATTTTTCTGCGATGATTGGTTCTTTGATATGGGAAATTTTACGCTGGCATGTTTGATCGATTTAACATGGAGAAGTTGACTTCAGTATAATAAGCAGTTACGGTGTCTTGCGTTTTATTCTTGGTGTTTGTTTGTTTGGCGAGGTTAGAATTTTTTTCAGTTTGGCTTGGCAGAACGACCGTCCTGCTTGATGTAGTGTAGAAATCGGCTTAGCAAAAAGTGCAAAAAAATTGTATATCATAAATGTTAAACGATGCAGAACGACAAATATCGATCGCAGCGACATCTGGTAATTCCGACGTAAATATTGCATAAGAATTCAATGGAGGATATTCCATCTACGTTATGATCACGTGGTCAAGGTAAAAACTTCTAGCGTAAAGAAGGGAAGACTACGTAGACGTAATGTAAAACCCCGTCAGTCAGTAAAACATTTCATGCGGAAAGCAGTAGTGGCCTCCCTTTTTATCAGTTAGAAGTTCTTTGGGTAAATTACCGATACCACGTGACTTTTTTCAGCCTCGAACCTAGATTTGGAATAAAGTCCATTGACAGCGTTTCGCCAAGTGTAGAGCTAGTAAAGCTGCAATCGGCATTTGTCACTCAGCATTGTTCAATATTTATGGGATTCCATTTTTTAGCACTTTTTAGAGCATTACTGGAATAGCCGGTTTCCGCACTATATCTTCTGGACACAATAGACCGAAATTACCGAAATTATTTCTCGGTTAATTGGGTGATCGGTTACTTAGTCCCGTGATGAAATGTATAATCAAAAACAGTAGAGATTGTTCTGCGTCACAGTCTGGTGAATTCCGTACAGTGGGTCTGTCAATCGGTTAGATAGCAACGCGAAATAATCCATAAAGTTGGTGACTTCAGTAAGCTACGTTGCCTGTATATGAGATAGCAACATACGATGCCCAGACTGTGCTTAGACAGACGCTTTAATCCAAAATATGGCAAACCTATATTCCATATCTTAGCGATATTCACCTCGACGAGTTCAATTTTACGAGTGAGACAAGCTAACAAGCATTAGCCTGGCGATAATGGCAGGCTCGCCAAGATGCTTGCCGATTTGGTTTTGTCCAGAATCGTCTCAAACAATGAAATTTTATATCCCGTATGTCGCCGCTCTCATATCAAGGCACTTTACAGCAAGTTCCGTTGAAGTCGTTCTGGAAACGAAAATCGGATTCCATCTAGGGAGCCCAGATATGAGAGTGGCAGTATACTGGATAGAAACTTTGATTGGTTGAGATGATTTTGGACAAAGCCGAAACGCCATGGCGTCTTGCAAGCCTGCCATTGTCGCCAAGTATTTGTTGACTTGAGTGAATAGCGATTATAAGAAGCATGCTACCATTGCCAAGCTTATTTACATCATGTTTCCTCATTGTACTGCATGCAGTTCTCCTGTTCTTTTAGTGATCTTCACAATATAAGTGATCATTTATAGTCTTTATTAATTTAGGTTAGCAAAATAAAATTTATTGTATTTCAAGCCATTCTTACCGTTAAAAAAATTTACATACTGAATTTCATTTATTTGCATTTGCGTAAGCGATGCTAAAAGGTATGAAGAAGATATGAAAAGATATGTTAAAAAAACATTTCTTTTTGGCCCGATAGCGTCAAAATTTTATTTTTATACGATAGTTTGATTAATTTAATATAATATTTAATACGATTTATATTTACTGTCTGTCTAATTGATTTTTATTTGAAGATTGTTAAAACAGGGCTCCCAAGTGGCCCGCCAACTGAATACCAATATTATTTTAGAAAAATTTTCTTTTTAAATTTTTCTTACCGCACCGAAATCCCCTTTGAAAGTTAATTCTAATGCAAACCTACCATAAAATTTTCTGTTAAAATTTATTGGTATTCAATTGGCGGACCATTTGGGATCCCTGTTAAAATGTGTTATACAAGATGGGAAATATAGGTTTATTTAGAAAACTAATGTAGATCTATTCCAATTATATTTCCGTTCAATTTTAGTAGCAAATTTTAACATGGACACATATATTCCGATTTATTCTAGTCTGATTAATTGAATTCTATGGCCTAAAAAATGAAGTTTATTCACTCAAAATATAAATACTGAATACCCACCCATTAAGCATATAAGAAATTGCAAACATTTTACACGTTCAATATTGAACGCGAAGTTTTAACACTATTCGCTAAAAATTATTTAGTGTCGGCATGCATCTTTCAATTTTAACACCACTTGTTCAACATGATGAAAATGCAAATCAACACCAACTGCATCTCATACTCATTATGAAATGAGTATAACTCTTTTACAGGTGAATTATTACAGGGGAATATCGCAACTTTTTTCACAGTACAAAATATTGGGTTGCAATAATTTTGATAGTCGCTACTCATCAGTGAGTATTGTCAAATTCTGGTAGATATTTAAATTCTGGACAGCCATAATTTGGACAAACACGTCTGTCTAAGCACAGGCTGATCAGCATTTTTCGCAATTCTCATATCTAGGTATCCTAATCCCATCTGATCCAATCATTTTTTGCCAAAAGGGTGTTTTGCTGACGTCTAAATTCGCCGGCTTTTCGTTTCCTACCTTCCCAGAATCAAGCTGCAATTACCGGTAATATCGACGCTACCATGAAGCTACGAAAAAAGATGAGTACAGCTCATATTCAAAATATTAGAATAATTACTTTTTTACAAATTGAAAATATCGTTTGGTAATTTAATGTCTTTTAATGCAAATATGCAAAAGATATTTTTATTAAGAACTTGTTGTTGATTAAGCTTATTGTCTTAAAATTAATATCATTTTTGAAAAGATTAATTGAAAAAAAAATTATTTTGAAAAGTCAAAATATTAGAATATTTATTCAAGTGGATCAAAATGTTACAATATTTCACATTAATTCTCCTTTAATTATCACCAAATCATAACTGGTGGCATCATTGATTAAATTCAGACGATTTTATTTAAAATCAGTATTCTTTTTGCATTTGTTTGCTTTTTCGTCTTAAAATGAAAGTGTGAGTGATATTCCTGAATCTATTAATAGTCCAGGCAATAGGGAATTTTACCTAGCAAAATTAATAGTAGTACTGGAAATCAGCTTTCTAGATGTTTTTTGGGTCGCTGAATCAGAATTTGTAACTTCCCACCAAAATTTCTTCCGGCAACCTCCCCAAATTTTGGTAAAAAGCCCCCCCAAAAAAGGTTTTTATTAAAAAAATCAATTTTTTATTGTTTTAGAGAAAAAGTATCTAGAAATTCAGAAAGTAGGCAAAATTTCCAACAAATTAGATATATGACATTATGACTTAGGATGAAGGGGAAGGGGGGATCTGCCTCGGAACATGCGCGCGGTGCTGCGTAAACTAAGTTGCGCAATTCCACTTAACCACTCACACGTTTACATTCACCCTCCCATCTCCCCTCCGAACTTTCTCTATAAGGTTTATTTTAAGATTTTGGGGTCGCTGAATCCGAATTTTTAACTTTCCCCCAAAAATTCCCCCCCCCCTTTTTGGGGGGGGGTGCTGGGGTAAATTTTGGTGGGAAGTTACAAATTCGGATTTAGCGACCCAAAAAACATCTAGAAAGCCGATTTCCAGTACTACCATTAATTTTGCTAGGTAGAGTCCCTATACGGTCTCTATTGCCTGGACTATAAACTTCGCGTGGTTGATTTGTATCGGCGCGGTAAAAATCAATGTTATATAGCAAATTATTTACATTGTTCGCAATCAAGCATTAGTAAAATACTAACACAATATAAAAAAATGGAAATTTTCAAAATAATCGCCGAAATGGTAGCTGAAAACCAAAAATATCTGCAATAGATGACAGGAAACTGTAGCGTATAGTTAAGAAAAACCATTTTAAAAGTGTGCTATTCTTGCACCGAAAATAGAAAGAAGAAGGAGTTGAAGTTTCTACATCGACAACATTAAGACGTCCCCATAAATTTAAGTTTGAATCTCGTGTACCGAAAACAAAACCTCTTATGACTGAAAAACAAAAGCGTATAAGATTGAATTGGTATAAATCAAGACGTTTATGGAGCGAAGAAGATTGGAAAAATATATTATTTAGTGATGAAAGTATGTTTTGTGTTTCATATGGTAATCAAGGTATTCGAGTTTGGAGAATGAAGCAAGAAGCACTTGATAAAGAATGCTTTAAACGTTCCGTAAAATTTCCTGCTAGTGTCATGGTTTGGGGTTGCATGAGTGCAGAAGGATCTGGAAAGTTATGCATCGTCTACGAAAAGGTTATCTCTCAGATATATCAAGAAATTTTGGAATATTACATGATTCCATCATCAGAAGACTTATTTGAAGATTATTTCATCTTTCAATAAGATTTAGCGTCACCGCATACCTCGGTGTCAACTAAAAATTGGTTCCACCAATGCAACATTAAGGTACTTCCTTGGCCACCAAACTCACCAAACCTTAATCCCATCGAAAACTTATGGTGTATAATGAAGAAAAAAACTCCAAGAAAATCCTCCTTCAAGTAAAACTGAGTTAGTGGTACGTATAAAGTCTATTTGGGCTAATATTGATAGAAATGTTTGTAAACACCTTGTATATAGTATGCAGGATCGATTGTACGCTGTTGTGAAAGCTAAAGGGGATGCTACAAAATATTAACTACTATTTACTTCATATTAATAAGATAATAATAAGATTATTGTTGCGTAAAATAAAATATTCTAATATTTTAAACCAATATCTAAATTTTTTTTCTAATATTTTGATGTGTTTCAGAAAGTAGTATATCTAATTTATTGTACTGTATTTTATATTTTGTAAATGTAAAAATCTTATCTAAATATTCTATATTTAATTTATAAGAAATTTAATTGCATTTACTTACTATCAAAAATACATAAATGAAAAATAATTTTTTCTTATTACTTTTCTCAATAATTCTAATATTTTGAATATGAGCTGTACAATCTACAATGTACATGTGGTGAAACCAATTTTACATGAGCTTTTCATGTCTGCGATTTTTCTTTTTTTAAGTTTATATTAAATAGTAGGACCAATAACGATTGTTTGTCATTTATTATAAAAAATAATTATGTAGTCTTAAAAAATATATCGCGCATATTATGTTTTTTTTTTTCTAAATTTGTTCTACTTTATTCTCTTTAGCTCTGAAATTAGGCTGTCTGAATGAATGTAAGCTCATTTTTTAAGTAGACTAAGTATTTCTAAGTATTGTAAAAAACATGATATTTATGTTTTTAAATAGTTTAATAAATTTGCTCTGATTAATTGAAATATTTATTTTTTATTTCATACATTTAATGTAACCTTTGTCCATAACCTCTGTTACTACATTTGCATTCACTATAATTTTAAAGAAATATTTTAAAAGGCGTCCACTTGAGGGCACTGTTAATTTATATTGCAGAAAACACTTTCTAGAAAAGAAATCTAACGCCATTTTTAAAAAAAATTATAACATGTTTCGAATGTAAAGCAATATCTTCAAGTTATGAGGTAAGAGTGTTTTCTGTTTGTAAATTCTGTTGCTCAAACTTTAGATTTAAATTTTGTTTAAAAGATAAAAAACATTTTTAAATTATATGACAATAAGTAAAGGAAGTGTACATAAACAATAAATTTATGTATTTTAATACAACTATTGAAGATTTTTTCTTTTCATAAATGTAACAACTGTTATATGTAATGTATTTTCTATGTAACTTCTCTTTCTTTTGTGACACTAGCTGTAGCCTCTGTTACTGTCAGCAGCCTCTATTACTCAAAACTTTTTTCCCTTTCCCTTCCAGTGCATACTGAGTACCTAAACCAAATTTGACAGTTGTAAATAAAGAAGGCCTTTATGTCCTTTAAATACAATGCAATATATCCTATATATTTTTTTGAAAATTATCGTATTAATAATAAAGGTTACCTTAATATCTTTTCCTTCAGTAACAAAATTGAAAATTGTTATAATTATTTTATTATTGTTTTCTTACGTTTTAAAAAACAGTATTTTTATCTAAATTATCCTGTTGCTAAAATCCTATATGAAAGTTACGTTTTTTAGGAACTAATTGTATCATAAATTGAGGAAATTTTGTCCAGTAACAGAGATTACATCTTTTACTTCAAGTACAAAGGTTGTATTTTTGTATGTATCAAAAAGTTGTATTTTACTTTTAAAACTGAATTTCTTTTTAGCTGCAAATTTGAAAATGATTACATACATATTGAACCAATATTACTTATTTAGTGAAATATGCATCTTAAAAACAAAACGACGAAAAATTTGTTGAAAAGCTCATGTAAAATTCATTTCACTTATGTACCCTACTACGTAGTGTGTTGCTACAATTTAGAGAAAGCGTACAATTTATCCAGATAATCCCAGCTGATAAGCCGAAATACCATTAACAGTTGGTGATGTCGACGGATTAAAACCCACTGATTTTCACTTACCATCCTTACCAGAATGAAAGTGTATGTTTTGTGGTCGAGAAAAATCTTGTGAAGCGACGAAGCTCATTTCCATCTGAATTATGAATGTAACAGTGAACACTGAAAACTGCTGCATATGGACCACTGAAAATTTGCATGGATGCTACACATAACCCTGCATTTGTCGAAGGCTACTGTCTAGTCTGGTTTCATAATCACATTTAATCTAGGTTGATTACTTTTTGAAGAAATTAAATATTTGGTAATTCCAAGAAACCTGCACCTCCATGCAAGAGGGATCATCACGTTGGTTCTTTCCCCCATCCTCGCCACCACGTTCTATGGGTATTAATCCCTATTATTTTTAGTTGCGGAAATATTTAAAAAATTTGTTTTATGGAACCTGTGCTTCAAACGTGGTAGGTTTAAGGAATATAGTATCAGACGGTCAATTCGGAATATCACTTGATATTAGTTATGATCAGTTGTAGAACAAGTGGTTCAAAAACTCCGAGTTACTAATCTTGATAAAATGAGCAGTAATCTTTGCATAAAATATGTTGCCACAGAGGTAAGGTGCAAAGAGAACAAATTTCATTTTCTTGCATGTTCCCCTTCTTGTGCTAGGCATGTCGAAATTTAGGATTTTTCTGCCAGTTTGTACGAAATTAATATAGGGGAGGTAAGGGTAATTAGGATCAGGGGCACTTCAGAGGCAATCTGTAACATATAAAAAAAATTGACCATGCTAATTATGAAGTCTAATTTTCTACATGTGCATTTTTTTTTTTAAGTGAAAATGTTATGTTCCATTAGAAGTAATCAATTTTTTTTCCCCAGAATACAAAGAAAAACGTTTTCCGTCAAAGTGAGAATGTTTTTGTTTAAAAATTGTAGGAAAAAATTGTAAAAGATTGTAGGAATTGTGTAAAAAATTGTAGGAATATTGAAATATAGCTATGGATTTAAATTTAGAAAAGGTTTGTTTTATGAGGAAGTAGTTACGTTTTGCAACAGACGAAGCATAATGTTAATAATCTGCATGATTCTAATTACTCCAGACATAGCATTTTCGGGGTAAATATGATAGTAGAGTTTTGGGGTTAAGGATAAATTGGGATCGAAAATTTTATTTTGAATTTAAATCAAATTGTGGTTTAGAATGCATTTTTAATCTTTCAGTTTTTAGATCCTGTGAAATACACCTAGTTTAGTTTACTTTACTGCACGTTTTGTGCTATCAAAACTTTTCTGCTATTTATTTTACAATTTTATTTTGCATTTATTCCAAATTTTAGCCTTGTCTACCTGTTTTAGGCCTAATTAGGCCTCAACACTTTCAATGCAAAGGAAATTTTCCTCCTTTATAACATATGAGCTTTTACCTCGTTGCTTGCATTTCATGTTATTTTGAAAAAAAATGGACTTTTTTTTTTAACTTTAAAAAATTAGTTCTGTAGTAATACAACAAAGCTATTAATTTCCAATAGAAAATTTTGTATTTGATTTTGTTTTGTAGGCAAAGTGCCAAATATATGAATATTGAAAATCCCTTAAAAAAGCTTTTTTCCACCATACTTATTTTTCCAATACTGTATCTTTGAGAACAGTTGTAGATGTAAGACCAAAAATATCTTGTTGTAAAGCCCACACCGAGATCTTTTAATCCCATTTACCCATGACTGTGTATCTTGTAAGACATGAGATAAAAATACCACTGATCCCAATTACCCCATTTCATGGGGTAGCTGGCATCAAAGATGTCATTTTTGAAAAGACACTTGTACCATGTACCACGTAACATGGTACATTGAAAATAATTCGTTACACATTTGAAGAGACAAATACCTACTGACTAAAATTATACATAACATTGGTATGTAGTCCACTTCATTCTCTGGCAATTAATTGTCAAAGTTCAAATTGTCAGAAAGGGATCCTAATTACCCACCCCCCTACAATACTGAAATGTATTTTGCAATTTTTTTTTACCCGTTTCCTTTTCTTTTTATGTGTATTTATGGTTGATCAGTGCCATATTTTTATTCGTAGAGGATTTAGAAACAATTTTTTTTAATTTGGGACTTATTCTTCCCTTCCTTTAAATGCCTAAATCTCAAAATTACTGTCATTGCGATGGTGAAATCAAGCTACAAAATTCCCTAAACAGAGTAAATTAAAATAGAATCTCCTGTATAAGAATAGTTTTCCGTTTTGTTGATAATTATCCTTGGCTCAAAAAAGCAAAAAAACGCAAAAATCTGCTATGATATAAGAATAGCTTTATTCATAATTTTAATTAGAAATGTCGTTAATAACGGAGAACCTCTTTTCAGTAGTATGATGAAATATCTTTCTCATTACAAGTCTCTACTTTTAGGCAACTGCGCATAAAAATTCTTATTGCCAGTTTCTGGGAAAAAACTGACACTTGTGTACAACTGGCTACATATTTAATATCTTCCCAAATACATGATTAATTGAGGACTAACAATGGAAAACGCTGAAAGTCCAAAAGAGGAAATTTTTCAAGAGAGCGTAAAAGGAATATTCCTACTTCTGGTACTTACAGCGTTTTCCCCTTCACTCCTTTTAGGTTCCTAGCTCAACACTTTAAAATGTAGGTACCTACCTTCCTTTCGTTTAGTGTTTAAATACCTAATATTATTATTTGTAAACATTTATTTAATTTATTTCTTTAATATTTTTCACCTTGCTTATAAATATTCCATGGCTGTAAACAATAACAACATGATCAAGTTGTGTAATGGCCCAGTCGCCACGCATCTTATCACTGGCACTTTCAGCGTTCTCCCCTTCACTTCGTTTGACATATTCAGCGTTCTCCCCTTCACTTCGTGTGGCACATTCAACTACCTATATTTTTCTACTCTTTGCTTGAATTATTTCTATACTAGGGTTTGCACTTCAAGGGTTCTCCTGTTTGTTAAGTTTGGCATTTAAATCATTTTTACGTAAAAAAAAAAAAAAAAAAAAAAGATTTTCGATTTTTTGGTACTTTCAGCGATTTCTATTTTTTCCTCAATTACTTAAAATTTCATTCGACTGTGATCATAAAGATCCTCTAAGGCTATAAAATTATTAAATAAAATTACCCAGGTTTTGCATTGTGATTTTTTTAAGACTAACCTAAGTTACTGGAATTAATTTATTTATTAGAGTAGCTCATTAATTTTAATTTACTTTAACAATAAAAGAGCCCACAAATAAAATAATTAACATGATTCAAAGAAGAATAACAAAATTAACAATTAACAACTTTTATTTACAAAAAGTATATACAAAAGGATCACAATACAACAAAAAAATTAAAAGAATTCATTGAGACTGCATAATGAGCTTACAATTAATGCTACTTAATAAATCAAAATCACTCACATGAATAGAGAATTAATTAATTTTTATAATACTAAACATATTATGCTGCTATCTTACTAGATTGATATTTCTTTATTTAAATCTACGAAAATCTACAACAACATATATACAAAAAATCTACACATGCAGTACATGCTATTTAGACAATGAGTATATAAAAAAAAATAACTTGAAACTGTGATCAAGGTAAAATACAAATATCTTGATGTCAAAATCTCGAAGCAGTCATCGGTTCTACATTCTGAAATACATCCTTTAGCGCATACAACAGAAAATCCATTTTTACTTTGCGCCGTTGCGCTATCTTTACTGTTTCAAATGACTGAAGTCTTTTAGCAAGTTAGTCTTTAGTCTAATAAGTCTTATAAAGTTATTTAAGTTTATAAAGTTACTTGCTTTATTAATAAGCAAGTAAGTCTTTAGTCTAATAGCATGGGAAAATTCCTATCGTCGTTTATTGGATCTTCCTAGTACCATTTTCTTCTTGATACCGTAGGCTAGCCTCGCTCCTTTCTCTCTAAGACTCTGTATAGACCAAATACTGCGACAAAAAAATAGTTTATTTCTCTGGGCTTTCTTTTCCAAAGACTATGTGGTCAGTTGTGGCCTTTTTTATTGCCCTTAAAGGTTTCGAAGCAAACTCACAAAATCAGCAAAAGAAAGTCTTATCAAGGGAGGTAGTAAACGTGTCAGGAACCAACCTCCACTATTGTTTCATTCTGTTGTTGTACGGCAAAAGAATGACCACGTCACACAAGCCTAAAAAATCCCTCACTCCGTCGCGTTGGTGTATTTCAGCCTTTATAGATAGGAACTACTAAAATTCTGCAATCTCTACATTGCTGCAAATTCGAGATCATAAAGCTATCAAAGTCATCTATATATTTAAAACTTAAAACGGATCTGTTAAGGGTGTATTCGAAAAAATATTTTTCCACCCTCAACAGCTCGAAATTTTCTGAGACATTTTCGGACTTATTTTTTAAAGTAAAAACATGAAACTTGGTCAGGTGATTTTTGAAGAGATGTATAAAAGGGCGTGTGATTTCATTTTTCACTCAATTAATTAGAATTTGAATTTTAAACAATTATTTTCTCAGTATGGCCATTTTTTCATCCTCAGATCTCCCACTTCGGAAAATTCGGTTCAAAACGCCAACTTTGACAGCATATTTTGCAATATTTTCTGCATTTATCCAAAAATCGACGAGCACGGCACATTATGTAGTTTCTAAATAAGAGAACTTGCCAGTTTGATGCGTCTGAGAGCAAAAATGAATTTACAAATAAATCAGAAAATAAGCAGTTTGGATTGGAATACACCCTTAAGACCGATTTCGGCTGATCTGAGCATGCGCAATTAGTATTTTAGGATGTTTTCCTGTCGCTAAACTGGGTGCGAAACAAGTTTTGAACTGCTTTCTTTTCAGAGAAACATTCAGCTAATCGAGATGGTCGAATTGTCTAAGACGCCAGAAAGAGGAATTCTGCTTCTCTAAAGGGAGTTCGAACCCCTCTTCTAGCATAAGATGATTCTCAGATGTTATTAGTTTTTTGTTAACTCAATTTAATATTGTAAATTGTATTTTATTTCAGGAGGGAAAATTATAGAATTTGCCTTCTGTTCTTCATGATTAATTAAGGAAAATTTACCTTCCTCAATAATTCTTAATTAATGATTTTGTATTTTAAATTTTATATTAAGAGCTTTTAGCATGTAATTATTGATTAAATCAAATTAAATGATCAACAATTTTTGGCACATTTTTAAATTGCAATCGATAAGGTATATATACCAAGACAAGTAAGTGATTATTTTCTGTAAAAAAAAGGGAAAAATAATTATACAGGGAGTCCTTAAACTCGTGCTACATATGTTAGGGTGTGATAGAACATAACTAGACAAGCACAAATCACCATACAATCCATGGTCGGATCGGAACGTAAGTCGTAAAAAGCTAGAGTGCGAAACATACAGTGGCACAATATGAGGAGAAAGAAGATAGGCAGCGATGGAATGAAAGGAAACCGATAATATGAAGAAAAATATTTTATTCAACAAAATGCAAGTAAATAACACGTACGTCCCCCATCACAGCAACTGCTCCAAATTGCTACCGCCAACAGTAATGCAAGTTTCACAGCGTCGATGGAGTGACCGCCGTACATTGGTGAAAACACCAGGCATCTCTCGTACGGTGTCAGCAGCTACGGATATCCGAGCAACAAAGTCTTCAACGGAATATAGCTGCTATCAGATTCATAAACTTTTCCAGCAACCAACTTTTCAGCAGCTTTTAACCCCAACTTTTTCCCGTTCAAAGGGAGAAAAGGGTTACAATTGTCGTTGGTAAAGTTGGAGGAAAACCAGTACTACTAGTACCAGCTGTTAATATTTATCGCCTATTCGTATCAATCGCTTATCTCTGATTGGCTGAAATGTTGAAAGTTGGGGGGGGGGGGAAGTCGCGGAAAACGCAGACATTTTTAGAGCTGTGGGTAAAAATTTGGGGATATTGCTGTTTGCTATCACACTGGATGTTGAAACAATATTTCGCGAAAAGTTGGAGGAAATCAAGAGTTGGCTCAAAAATTGCTCGAAAAGTTGGTGAATCTGATAGCAGCGGGACCATCATCGTAGATGAGGCTCTTCTTGTGACCGCCAGAAGAAAAAGTCCATGCATGACAAATCGGGTGAGCGGGCCGGCCAGTTGAGTGGTACAACTTTTGGGCTTGACTTGCATTGCCGCCTGCCGCTCTGTACATGTACTGCATCTCGGCCATCTCCTGAATTGAGTACGCATCCATCTCATCGATGATCCACAGAACGAATGAAGACAGCTGTGGTGAACAGCGTTTTCATTGCGGTCACTGGGAGGCGCCCTCTAGCGCTTTACAGCTTGCGATCCGATCATGGATTGTATGGTGATTTGTGCTTGCCTAGTTTTGTTCTATCACCCCCTAACGTATGTACATGAGTTTAGGGGCACCATATATAATAAACTCTAGTGGTATCTATTGGTATTATAATGCAGTTAAATGTTTATGTTGGAGAAAACTAATAAAATTTCAACTTCAAAAATTTCTCTGTTTGTAAAATTTTTAAGAAAAAAACTTGGAGTTACTCATTTTGGGATCTGAAAAATGAATTCTCTGGGAAATGTTCTGTTGATTGTATCCACGTAAGGAAAATTAATTTGCAGTAGGTCCCAACCCGATTAAAAAAGGAGAGGTTTTTATTTCTTTAACTATTGCTAAAAAATATTATGTAAACATTTCTGACATTTTAATGATGTTATAAACTTTTTTCTGAAGAAATTTTAAGTTGTTTACTGTCAAGTTTTGAAGGGTACTATCTACCAGTATTTGTGCATTGTAACGGAGTGATCGCCAACTTAGCGCCGATGAAAATATTTTCTATTTTTGTTTATACATTACGATCCCAACACAAAATTAAAACACACAAATAAGAAATTAATTACATATTATAAATTTAATACGCAGATGCTTTCTTTTATTATCAATGAAATAAAACAATAATTGGTAATCATGAGTTAGTAGTCTTTATAGTTTTAATTACGCTAACTTCTCGTTGTCAGCGATGATGTGCAGAGAAATGCTATGAGTTCTCTTTCTGTTCAGCACCAGTTTGAGAAAATGTAAAAATTCTATTTTATACTTCATAGGTGCATATGGCTCTTGGAGCACTCATTGAAGGTGTGATAACATTGATTAGCAGAGTTGTGGCATTAGAATCTGGTTATTGGACAACTGAATTATCAATAACAGCCAATGCCGTCGCAACAACCATTCTTGTTTTGGCAGGTAATGTAATAATTTTCAGAAGATTTTTCTTTTACTTTTCTTTTTTTCTTTACTTAAAACTTCATAATTTTGAGACGAAATTATCAAATACAGTGGAGTTTCAGTTTGAGAACTTCACAAAACCATTAATATCTGTTGCCTTTAAAAAAAATTTCGTTGTAACAAAATTTTTTCATTTTTTTCCAGTTTGTCGGAATCGGCAGAATGCATAAGTATTCTAACTTAATTATAAAACAAATATCAGGGGTCATAAACAAAGAATTGCGTAACCAGGGAAAAATGACACTTTTTTGAAATGTAGAAATACGTTGCATAAGGGTTGTCTAAGGTTTATATGTGCATGCATATAATTAAAATGAAATCATATGTGTGAAACTCAAAGGAAAAGATTATATAAAAATTAAACCATTAAAATGAAATCCCAAATGTAAAAATAAATGGGAAAGATAATTCAAACGATGAACACAGGAAATATGCAAGAAAAAGGAAACTATGAATAGCTTATGGATTCGTCAGAGGAGCTACATAAGCATAATTCATAGTAAATATATATTATTTCCTTGAATATTGTCTGCCTTAGGCCTAAAAAGAACAATGTTTAGCTCTTTATAACATATAAAGAAATCCAAAGAAAAATGAAAATAATAAGACATCCAAAAAAATAAATTATAATCCATATTTAATATATTAATAACTTAAAAAAGTAATTAATAAAACTCACCAGGGCAGAAAAAATAAAAAAGATTAATAAAGATTTAAAAATGTGTACTATACCATGCCATTGCTTTAGGTAGAGCTTTAGCATACAGAGACGAAGGGGGGGAAATTAAGAGAAGGGGTTGGAGCAGCCAAAAACATTTGAAAGGAAAAGCAAGAAATTTAAAAATAAAGCAACAGAAAATTAAATTATTATTGTAAATCTAGATATACATATATATATAAGGTTTCAGTATGGATAATATGGTAATAAACAATAGGCAATGTATAACCATTAATTAAACATTACCGACCATCACCAAAAAACGCAATATTGTGAATGAAATGACAATAAAAATGGATACCACATACCTATAATATAGAACTGTATGTATAAAATAAAGTGCCTTATACTTAATTACAAGAATTAATATGGAATAATAAAAAAAGAATATAGATACCGAAAAAATTTGAAAAACTTATATATTGAATTACGTTTTCAAGAGTACAGAATTCAATGATATAAGCAAATCGATTGTTTTCTGTGAGAAAAAAAGCTAAAAGCTGAATTTTTTTTTTTCTCCTATACTCAAACAACCAATATGACCAAGAGAATAGTTTCAAGATGAAAACAGAACATTATAAAATGGCACGAAATGGAAAAAACAATACAAACCTTTAAATATTTAATTTATAGCATAAAAAATAGAAATATTACACAACATACCGAATGAAATCCCAGTTGATTTTCAAAATATCCTCCCGCACATGATATCCAAAAGCATGATAAGATTAAAGTGAATTAAACAGTTAAGTTAACACAGAAATTAAAACCTATGGATTTAGTTAATTCATTTTGAAATACCGTCATAAATTCAATTAATATAATATAAATAGAAAATAATTACATTATTTAAATTACCTAAAACACTTTTAAATTGTTTAGTATCTATTTTACAATATTGCCAATATACAGCGTTCAATACCACCTGGTGTAAAAAATTAAAATTATTAATATAATTTTTGGTGCTGCCATCTATTATGTTATTTTGAAACTATTATTATTATTCAAATGTCACAAGAAGAACCTAATAAAAGCTCATGAATTAAAAATATATCAACTGCATTACCACACAAATCCTAATATATAAATAATACCATACTATATATCATTATTAAAAAAAAAATTAAATAAATTAAATGTTAATGAAATGCTTTCAATATATTCTATTACCTTACCCATTTAATCTACACTGAGAAATTAAATAATTTTATAACAGTGATAATATAGCCTATATTTAGTACCATAACCCATTAGTTTTTTCAATTTAAAATCATTAACAATATTAAGATTTCCAGTGATTATATGTCCATGATCATTGTTTATATATTTTTTTAGATTAGGGTCATTGCATTTACACGGAAAATTACTTGCAGCAGATGTATTTTTTGAAAATGTATTGTAGTTAAAAATCTTTCTACCAATTGTATTCGGATATTTAAAGGTTTTTGATATATGAAGATTATTAATAGGAAAATAACAGTTTTTATCATTAATTATAGAATTTATATTAATTTTATTAAATATATGATTTGAAAAAGTTATTATCATTTGAGTATTCGTGTTTTGAATTTTATGTTTTTTAATTAATATTTAAAAGATTAACCCTAGTCATAATGAGATCAAAATAAATATCAAAGAAATGTTTAGAGAAAGATTTACTTAGAAATACATTTAAATGTTGTACAATATGATTCTTTTTAGTAGCAAATATGTATTTTCGAATTAATAACCAGTTATAATGCTTTAAATATTTACTTTGAAGATCGTTAATTTGTTTAGTGATATATTTTTTGGAAGCTACAACTGATGATGAACCCTTTCCACGTTTGTTTCGTGTTGTTTCACAGTTTAAATTATGATTAAGAGTAGGATAAATTGGAGAATAATCAATAGTGTTATTTATAGATGTGAAGACTTTGACAGGTCTATTAAATATTTCACTATTAAGTCCATACGGATAAATTGTGTTGTAATATTTCATGTATGATGACTCCATATAAAGCCGTTCTGATTTCTTTTTTAGAATTTGAAGGATTTCAATTGTCGTATTTTTAAATTGATGTTTATGAAAATGTCGAATTTCAGCTGTAGACTGTATATTTTTTGCTTTGTTTTTATTAGAGTCTGAGCGATGTTGATTGATACGTTTATGAATTGGACCTGATGTTTCACCTATATATTTCATGTTACATAAGTTGCACTTTATACAATAAATAACATTAAATGCTTTACAAAAATTTGAATAATTATGATCTGAGACAATTTGTGTCTGAGAAGCGTATGGACATGTCTTGCACCGAGCATCTAAACACTTACGAAAAAGTAATGGACGAGGGGGAGAGTATGAATGGTCACTGGATGGCGATCCAGGACCAACCCCATTATTGTTCCTGTACCGGGCACTACACTGCATAGATGCTAAGTGTATCTTGCCAGGATCGAGATGTTTACTAAGAACTGCCATATAAAAAAAATTTTTGGAAAATGCAATAATTGCAAAAAATAAGAAAATATAATAATATAAAAATCAATAATAAATGAAATTAAATTAGTCTTGATTAAATTTAATATTAAATATCTTGAGTATGAAATATAAATTTATATATAATATGTACAAATCAGAGAAGCAGTACTCAAAAACCACCTTTAATATTTCCAAAACCAAATAATGATAACCCTAAGTGCATAAACTACAAAAGCAAGAAACCATTGGACTTTTTAGAACAATTAAAATAACCGGATCTAAAAGCCAAAACCTAGAACAACAATAACCATGCAAAGACGACCAAAAACGCTATCCCAATTGACTTCTCAGATCAAAGTAATATAAATATAAATTACTAAAGCATATTAACATTAAAACTATTATTAGATATATTTATTGCTACCATATATTGATGTATATATATACACTGCTCAAAACAATTAAAGGATATTGCAGTTTTAGGTGGATTTTGTATCTGGTAAACTGTTTAGCTGATTGATACATGGTCGACAGACATAGTAGGTTATATGAGAATAAATTACACATGTTTGGCAGAAAAAAATGCATTTTATTGCGCATTTGTGTACTAAAGGAAAAAAACACAATTTGTGCATATGAGAAAAAAAGAATAAGAAAAGGTGTTTTCTTCAAAGAAAATCATTTTCAGTAGGGGGTATGGTTTCCACGGGTGACCAGCAACGTTGAACACCTTTGAGGCATGGACTCAATGAGGCTATTTCTGACGAGTTGGGGTATTCTGCCCCACTCTTCCAGAAGAGCTCTTTCCAGTTCTTGGAGAGTTTGTGGGGGTTGTTGGCGGCCAGAAACTCGTCTTCCTAGAGCGTCCCAAACGTGCTCGATTGGATTCATGTCTGGAGAACACGCTGGCCATTCCATTCGAACGATTCCTTCCTCGAAAAGGAAATCCTCCACCAGGTTTGCACGATGTGGCCTGCAGTTATCGTCCATTAAAATGAAGTTATCTCCGATTGCTGCAGCGTAAGGGACTACAATAGGTCTGAGGATCTCATCCCTATATCGGCGACCAGTCAGAGCTCCATCTCGAATGATGTAGAGGTCAGTGCGCCCGTCAATGGAGATGCCACCATACACCAACACTCCTCCACCGCCAAATCTGACACTTTCGTGCACGAACGCAGGATTATTCCTACTACCACGGTCCCTCCAAATGAAAATACGCCTATTATACGGATGCACAGAAAAACGGGACTCGTCAGAAAACAGAATATTGCTCCATTCATTTCTCCTCCAGTTGACATGCTCGGTTGCCCACTCCCTGCGGTCGCGACGATGCCTTGATGTTAATCTAACACATACCATCGGTCGGCGAGCATACAGACCGCATGGAGCCGGTTTCGGACAGTCTGAGTTGAAATCGTGGTGACTGTAGCCGAGCGAAGGTGTTGTTGGAGAAGAGTAGCGTTCATGGTTCGGTGTCTCCGAGCTGTTAACCCTAAATACCGATCTTCATTGGGCGTTGTTGCCCGTCTACGATCTTGCCCTGGTCTTCGGCCTGCACATCCACTCTCCAAAAAACGGTTCCAGATCCTAGAAATGACACTTTGTGACATTCCAATGACTTGCGCTACTTCGGCTTGAGTTTGGCCCACTTCTAACCTATCAACAATTCTCAAAGCTTCTGAATCTGTCAAATGACTTCGCTGAGACACCATACTCATCGAAACAAAGCAATCACTGAATGCCGATCATCCTTGTCTTCATTCTCTTTTATCCAGTTGAAAGTCAAATTTCATTCGCTGCCGCTGAAGCGACGTTTTTGACGTCGAACTCAAAATTTGCATACTCCACAGTTTGAAAACCAGAAAAATTTGCATTTGTGATTCTCTTCTTCTATTTTCGGCAAAAAAAATTTCGTTTATACCTTTATTTTATATAAAACTTCAAATATCCTTTAATTGTTTTGAGCAGTGTATATAAAGAATAGCTCATACAGAATAAATTTATGAAAAGCAATGGCAAAAAAAAATTAATCTAAAAAATGAAAATATATAGGACAATATTATACAATAACAACAAGAAAATACATATAAAATACATAACTAGAAAGGTAAAAATTATAAACTGAAACTTTGCGATGATAAGAATGAAAAATTTAATGGAATTTCCTAAGAGAGGTATAAGATAACTACAAAGTAGAAATCATATAGATAATACACAAAGATTATGCGCTATTGCAGCAAAGATCTAAGCGTATAACATTTAAAAGATTGCTAAAACATTTAGCTACCTAGGTATATATATAAATATATATAAGATACCAATATTAAGGAAAAATAATTCAAAATGAATTGTTGCATTCAAAATGAAAAGATATCATAATGAAAAACATAATAAAATGCTTACATTCATAATTACATGCGCAAATGCAGCATAATAATTTGAATGCTAATATATAACCATTAATTAAACATTACCGACCATCATCAAAAACTGCAATATTGTGGCAATAAAAATGGATACCACATACCTATAATATAGAACTGTATGTATAAAATAAAGTGCCTTATACTTAATTACAAGAATTAATATGGAAGAATAAAAGAAGAATATGGATACCGAAAAAAATTGAAAAACTTATATATTGAATTACGTTTTCAAGAGTACAGAATTCAATGATATAAGCAAATCGGTGTTTTCCGTGAGAAAAAAAGCTAAAAGCTGAATTTTTTTTTTCTCCTGTACTCAAACAACCAATATGAACAAGAGAATAGTTTCAAGATGAAAACAGAACATTATCAAATGGCATGAAATGGAAAAACAATACAACCCTTTAAATATTTAATTTATAGCATAAAAAATAGAAATATTACACAACATACCGAATCAAATCCCAGTTGATTTTCAAAATATCCTCCCGCACATGATATCCAAAAGCATGATAAGATTAAGGTGAATTAAACAGTTAAGTTAACACAGAATTTAAAACCTATGGATTTAGTTAATTCATTTTGAAATACCGTGATAAATTCAATTAATATAATATAAGTAGAAAATAATTACATTATTTAAATTACCTAAAACACTTTTAAATTGTTTAGTATCTATTTTACAATATTGCCAATATACAGCGTTCAACACCACCTGGTGTAAAAAATTAAAATTAGTGCTCTAATTTTTGGTGCTGCCATCTATTATGTTATTTTAAAACTATTATTATTATTCAAATGTCACAAGAAGAACCTAATAAAAGCTAATGAATTTAAAATATATCAACTGCATTACCACACAAATCCTAATATATAAATAATACCATACTATATATCATTATTAAAAAATTAAATTAATTAAATGTTAATAAAATGCTTTCAATATATTCTATTACCTTACCCATTTAATCTACACTGAGAAATTAAATAATTTTATAACAGTGGTAATATATAGAATATAGCTAAATGCTATAACATAAAATAAATTATATATAATAAAAATATAAAAAACTTTAATAATTACTATTGAATATAAAAAATAATAAATTAATAAAATGAACAGAAAAAAAAAATGGATGTTTATAGAAGATTGTCAGATTCTAAAATTCCCAATAGCCTAAAGATCGCAAATATACTGTGTGGATTATCTTCATATTAGCCATGAAAAAGCTAAAAAATATGATTGTGACAATCAAACATATTAAACCGATAATTAATCATGGAAAACAAATTTGAAAATAAAACAATATTAAAAAGTATAGAGGAATAATAATAAAAACTAATTACCCAATTTTAATACATACAGTATAACCTTAATTATATCAAATAAACTCATATGCATATTAATCACTATAAAGATGGTATACTATTATTAATTAATATGATATTGTCCTGAGTAGACTAAAATTTAAAAACAAGTTAATTTTGAATTTGATTAGATATTAAATAAGCTAAATTTAGTATGAATTGAAAAAAAAATGTCACCAATTACATATAAAACATCAAATCAACATCCAACTAAAATACGTATTAGAAATGTAGTTATAATACAAAAGCCCCAACATTTTTTTTTAAATTAACCATTGCGTATTATCCAGACAACACCACCCACCTCCGTACTCTAACATCTACCCACCCGACCATCCTATAGTAATTGTTTATTATGATTTTACAATTTTTAATTTTTTATATAAATATTTTTTTTATTTTATAATTTTTTTTGTAATTTTGTTTACGCATGTGTTAATTTGTTTTTTTTTAAGATCATGTAAGTACTAATTGTATATTAATGAATATATGAATTATTTTGGAAATCCATGATTTAATGCATCATAAATTAGTTTTTTAATATTATTGTTAATTAGATGAGAAGAACATAAACATTTTATTCTACATAAATGATTAAATATTATATTTCGATATATAGAATGATGAAGACAAGATTTAAAATTTGTAAAAGTATTAACTTTGAATTTAAATTCTTTACGTTTATCATACAAATCTGTTATTGTTTTGTTGTCTTTTATTGTAATTTTAAGATCTAAGAAGTTAATTGTATTGTTAGATAAGAGGTTTTCCGTTATTTCCTAATTAGTGGGATAATCAACTGGAAATTGAGAAATTTTAGATTGATCAGTGGCAATTAAAATTATGTCATCAATATAACGATATAAATGGAGATTATTATCAGTAAAAGCACGTTCATACTGATATAAGTCTGATAATAAACTGGATGTACAACCACCTTGTGGCATACGAAAGTACTGTAAATATAATGTGTTATCTTGCAATATATAATTATTATAGATAATGAAGTTTGTTAAAGATTTAAAATATGCGATATCTATATTAGATGGTAATTCCAGTGTTTTATAATATTTTTTAAATAATTCATTTATAATATTATGTAAATCTAATAAGTCTATATTATTAAAAAGATCTTTGAAGTCATATGTCGTTATATTATATACACAATGAAGATTTTTCAAAATATTGACCAGTTGATAGCTATTTTTTATAGAATGTGTATTATCATTGTTTGTAGTAAGTATATATAATTGATTAAGAATTTTTAATAGAAGTTTATTGGCTTTATTATTATATGTATTACAACCAATAGTTACAGTCCTAAATTTAATTGGAGTTTTATGAAATTTGGGAATAAGAACTAAATAAGGATAATTAAAGTTAGTAGATAGAATATTTAGTAGTTTATAATAACTTTGAATTTTACGATTATTTACAATTACATTTTCATTAGTTTTTTGAAAAGATTTATTAGAAGAAATACAGGTTGTAAGAAGTTGGTGATAATAAGATTTACATATGATTGCATAATTATTAGGAGATTTGTCTACATATGTAATAACGTAATTTTTTTGTAATTTAGTAATTTGTTGGAAAAAATGCTTTGTGTTAATAAAAACCAAATCAGAAATATTATTTTTTAAAGCCACAGTTAATTTTTCAATTACTAATATTTTCCATTGATTAAAATATTCAATAGGTTTATTGTAATAGATTGAAATTTTATATATAAAAATATCTATATCATATGTAAACTGTTTGATAATAGATTTAACAGTAAATTTAGATGGAAGTCTATATTTAGTACCATAACCCATTAGTTTTTTCAATTTAAAATCATTAACAATATTAAGATTTCCAGTGATTATATATATATGTCCATGATCATTGTTTATATATTTTTTTAGATTGGGGTCATTGCATTTACACGGAAAATTACTTGCAGCAGATGTATTTTTTGAAAATGTATTGTAATTAAAAATCTTTCTACCAATTGTACTCGGATATTTAAAGGTTTTTTGATATATGAAGATTATTAATCGGAAAATAACAGTTTTTATCATTAATTATAGAATTGATATTAATTTTATTAAATATATGATTTGAAAAAGTTATTATCATTTGAATATTCGTGTTTTGAATTTCATGTTTTTTTTTGTAATTCAGTTTGGTAATTTGTTTTTTATTTTTCCTCTGTCTTTTTTTAATCTTGTTTTATTTTAAAATTAATTAGTGTTCAATGATTTATTTCTCTGTTTTATGTGTGTGGTAATCCCAAATTCATATTATTTAGCTAGTTTATGGCTAATAGGACGATGAAACCACACATTTTATTTGTGGAACTTTAGGCATTTGGGAGCCGACGATTCTGTCTAAGTTCTATAAATTTCCATTATTTCATTTCTGTTATTCAATTTCTGCTATTTTTTACTATATTTTGGTAATCTTTGTTAAGTGTGTTGGGGGAGTTGTATTTTTGTCAATTTATTAATGTCATTTGATTCATTATTTCACAGTTTTTGTTGGTGGTCGGTAATGTTTTTTTAATGGTTATATATATATATATATATATAATAAATTTGAAATCACAAATATATGAAGAGATTGGTAAAGTTCTAAAGATGATTTAGAAGAAACCAGTATGTAAAATAAGAAACTATGAATGACTCACAGAATCGTCAGAGGAGCTTGTGAGTTCATTCATAGAAGATGCGTTATTTCATCCAATTTTGTCGGAATTAAGCCTAAAATGACAAAATTTAGCTCCTTATAACGCAAACATTACAGAAAAAAGATAATAAAAATCTAAGAGATCTAAAGAAAGATACACCTCATACGGGATATTAAAAATTATTAGAGCACAATACCTGAATACATTCTAGGAGTCAAAACTACAGCATATCAGGATGGTAAACATAGTTAAGACTATTTTAACATGTGAGCTACAGTTGAGCATCTGACAAACCCATAACTGTGCTGCCATCTGGTGTGAGAAATGAAAAATGTAAATTGGAACTGGATTAATAATTAGTGTTTAGTGTTGCCATCTTTAGCCCCCCCCCAAAAAAAAAAATGAATTAAATTGATTGAGGAAATCAAGAAAAGACTTAGATTAACTTTTAGTTAAAGTAGAATTAAAAAAATAGGAGTAAACTTAATAAGTACTGAGTGAATACAATATAAAGTAAAGAATAAGAATAAATTAATACAAAAAAAATAAAGAAATAAAGAAAGAATTATATAAAAATAAATAAAAGGGCAATTCATTAAATTAACTGTTTTAAAGACAAAATATTGTTATATAAAAGAAAAAAAATGAGAATATAAATAACATTTAAAAAGATGAGAAATATTTGAGATAGTAAAATATAGCCTTGTATTATGTAACTAAGTGTGAAAATTTAAAAAGCAATGAGGAATACTGAGATAGTAAAATATATCCTTATATGATGAAGCAATATGTGAACATTTATGATGTTAAATGCATGAAAGCCCATTTTTTTTTTACACTGTAAAAAAAAAAAAAAACGGACTAAAAAACGGAAATACTACTGGCAATCTAGACGCCAGTACTATTTCCGTTTTTTTTAACGGGAATTTTTACCCATAAATTACAGAAAAATTTCCGTTTTTAATCAGAAAAACGGAAAAAGTTCTGTAATTTATGGGTAAAAATTCCCGTAAAAAACGGAAATAGTACTGGCGTCTAGATTGCCAGTAGTATTTCCGTTTTTTAGTCCGTTTTTTTTTACAGTGTATGTTTATACAATATATACATACACATATATACATACACACACACACATATATACAATGAATTAAACCTGCAAGCTCCTCTGATGATTCTGTGGGTTATTCATAATTTCTTATTTTACATACTGGTTTCCAATGTTCATATCTTGTATATCTTTTGAATTTTATCAATTTGTTCATATATTTGTGATTTCATCTTCATTATTTCAGCATTCTAATAGCATTACTGATATGTTGTTAAATATGTTATTTTTAGTTCAGTCTTATAACCTTATTATTCTGTCATTTTTAATGGTACTCTCTTTATCGAGTAAAAGGTAACTTTAGCTCTGTAATTAATATAGCTTGTTTTAGATGTTCAATTTCATTTTGTTCATTTTAATTCTCTTAATACATGCATTCATACATGTCTTACACATTTCATACATGTATCTAGCGCATATTTCATGTATTACTTCCATTAGTCTTCAATTTGTTTTTATCTTGTTGATTAAGTACCATTATTGCTATCTTATTCACTTGAAATCCAGATATATCTACTCTAGCATTAATCATTCAGTTAACTATATATATGTGTATTTGTTTGTTGTTCCACACCCCTAAAACTATTCTTTCTCTCTCTTACAATTTTTTTTAATCTCTTGGCTTTTTATCATTCATTTTGTTTTCTGATGCGCTATTAGAAGCTGAATTTTGTCATTTTGGGCTTAATGCCGACAAAATTGGATGAAATAACGCATCTTCACTATAAATTAAACCTGCAAGCTTCTCTGATGATTCTGTGGGTTTTTCATAGTTTCTTATTTTATATACTGGTTTCCAATCTTCATATCTTGTTCATCTTTTGAATTTTACCAATTTGTTCATATATTTGTGATTTCATCTTTATTATTTCAGCATTCTAATAGAATTGCTGCACATGTTATTAAGTATGTTATTTTTAGTTTAGTCTTATAACCTTATTATTCTGGCATTTTTAATGGTATTCTCTATCGAGTAAAAGATAACTTTAGCTTGGTAATTAATATAGCTTAGTTTTAGCTGTTCAATTTCATTTTGTTCATTTCAATTCTCTTAATACATGTATTAATAGATGTCTTACACATTTCATACATGTATCTAGCGCATTTTTTATGTATTATTTCCATTAGTCTTCAATTTGTTTTCATCTTGTTGATTAAGTACCATTATTGCTATCTTATTCACTTGAAATCCAGATGTATCTACTCTAGCATTAATCATTAAGTTAACTATATAGATATATATGTGTCTGTTTGTTGTCCCTCTCCCCTAAAACTATTATTTCTCTCTCTTACTATTTTTTTTTTTTAATCTCTTGGTTTTTTATCATTCATTTTGTTTTCTGATGCGCTATTAGAAGCTAAATTTTGTCATTTTGGGCTTAATGCCTACAAAATTGGATGAAATAACGCATCTTCACTATAAATTAAACCTGCAAGCTCCTCTGATGATTCTGTGGGTTATTCATAGTTTCTTATTTTATATACTGGTTTCCAATGTTGTTCATCTTTTGAATTTTACCAATATGTTCATATATTTGTGATTTCATTTTTATTATTTCAGCATTTTAATAGAATTGCTGCACATGTTATTAAGTATGTCATTCTTAGTTTAGTCTTATAACCTTATTATTCTGGTATTTTTAATGGTACTCCCTATCGAGTAAAAGGTAACTTTAGCTTGGTAATTAATATAGCTTAGTTTTAGCTGTTCAATTTCATTTTGTTCATTTTAATTCTCTTAATATATGTATTAATAGATGTCTTACACATTTCATACATGTATTTAACGCATTTTTTATGTATTATTTCCATTAGTCTTCAATTTGTTTTCATCTTGTTGATTAAGTACCATTATTGCTATCTTATTCACTTGAAATCCAGATATATCTACTCTAGCATTAATCATTCAGTTAACTATATATGTGTGTGTTTGTTTGTTGTTCCTCACCCCTAAAACTATTCTTTCTCTCTCTTACAATTTTTTTTTAATCTCTTGGTTTTTTATCATTTATTTTGTTTTCTGATGCGCTATTAGGAACTAAATTTTGTCATTTTAGGCTTAATACCGACAAAATTGGATGAAATAACGCATCTTCACTATGAATTAAACCTACAAGCTCCTCTGATGATTCTGTGGGTTATTCATTGTTTCTTATTTTACATACTGGTTTCCAGTGTTCATATCTTGTTCATCTTTTGAATTTTACCAATTTGTTCATATATTTGTGATTTCATCTTTATTATATATATATAAGATAAAAACGGTTAAGTATAAAATAATAAAATTAAATAGAATAACATGTAGTCTTAGTTACATAAAACTTAATTCAGCAGTAGCATTCAATTCTGTCTGATATTTAGCGTGTTACAAACAAGTAATTTACGAGAAAACGTCGAGCCTGTGGACAGCATTTCTATGGACATCATCGTTACGATAATAAAATCTACACAATGTAAAAATGCAACTTTAACAAGATATGTTTTACGATTGGTAACAACACCGGCATAATGTTAGATAAGTACAAAGCAATATAAAAAAAAATTAACCCTTAATTTGATTTTTTTTTTCAGAAAATTTAGCACTGAAAATGGAGATTTTGGGGAGAATAACATGAATTAACATGACTAACACACACATGACTAACACATGAATAACATGAACTTTGACACTCGAAATAAAAAACATAATTAAAGTGTGTAACCTCAATCCGAGCTCGAATTTTTGTTCATATTTTTAAAAATAATTAAGGTATTTTAGCGAAATTTTTAACCTGTCTGTGAACATATCATAGAGCTGTTGAAGTTGCTTACATCCTACTTAAATATTTATTAATTTATTCCTCTTTTAAATCTCTTTAAAAAATAAATTCATAAATTTAACCCCCTTTTCAGAAGCCCATATTTCAAAAGAGACATTTCTGATTTGATTACCATTTGTACTACTGGAGTGAACACTTTTTAATTAACAATAGAAGATTTTTTTTCGTTTTGGGCCCCTTCCGCATAAGGTGAAAATGCAAGTTCCAAAACATCTACTTTGCTTGATATTCGCTACTATTTCCGTGTGCAAACTAAATTCCAGGTGCAAACAAATAGCTCTTTAATGAATAAATTGTGACTGAAGTATCTATCAACAGGGTGATTCATAAAGATGGAGCCAATAGCCTATTTAATTAAATATTGCCCCTAGACACATTCTTCCGATAGCAAAGTTTCATAAAAAAGGTGCGCAATTTGATGACATACGTTGCAACTCTGGGGGGGGGGGGGGGGTGTCTATTTGAGAAAATACACAAACTAAATTTTTATACGTCCCCCATAGTATAAAATTTACAATTAGGAAAATTTTCTTTATCCATTCCTGAATGAAACAGAAAAAAAAAATCATCTTTATATCTGCAAAACTGACAGAGATATTAAAAGCCAAAATTTATGACTTACACCACTTAAGCATACCTCTGAGCGATGTGATATTGATGCATTTGGAATGCAAGATAGGGATCATCCACAAAATTTTACGTTATTAAAAGGCAATTTGAGACGTTTACGATATTTAATTACACCTGTTTGGTGAATAGAACATAAATTGAGATAATAGAACATATTAAGAGAATAGAACAAAAATTGAGATTTTTAGAGTAACTGCTCAAAATGTTCACCAACGACGCCAATGCATTTGTCTAACAGTATTTATATGCACTCGATACAGTTCGTTTGGAGTGATTCCACGACAGGCGTCTTGAATTATTTGGCAAAGGTTTTGCAAGTCTGCCATTGGCGTCAAGTAAGCAGTCCTACGTATAAACGCCTCATAAATAAAAAGCCAAAGGAGTTTGATCCAGCGATCTAGGACGAAATTGGACCGGTTCTTGTAAACCAAGCAACCTAGTTGCAAACTCTCGATTCAGCCAGTGCCTTACCGCAGACACGTGTTGAGGTGGAACTCCAGCTAACTGAAAACCACATGCGTTGGAGCATAGCAAGGACAGTTCATCAGTAAAGTCAGAAACAACTCAATTTAGAATGAGGCGTAGAAATCGGTCACCAGTCAACGTATTGCTGTACAATATGGGACCAACTAAGGAATTTTGAAAAATGCCACACCATACATTTAGGGAATATTGCCAATGGTGACGAACCTCACGTACGAAATGGGGATTTGCGTCACTCCAAAAATGGTCCTTTTGGCGATTGTTTCATCTTGCTTGAAAGAACATTCGTCTGTCCTTTCAGGGGTTCGAGTTCTCTTGGTTTAGCGCCCAGTTGCAGAAACCTAGACGCCGCTGATAGTCTGATTGTACATGTCCATCGATTGCACGAACACTGTATGGATTCCAATTGTTTCGTCACAATATTCTCCATATTGTTGATTGTGGGACGTTCGATTATGTGGCAACACTTCGTGTACTCGCATGAGCATAACTTACAAAATAAGCCATACATAATAACAAATCGAAATTTCGGTATCAATTGACCTGGACATGGGACTACCTGGACCTTCTGCAGATGTACGCATCCTGTACTGCATTCACTAAACAAGACGATAAATAAAATTCTTAGAAGGAGGCCGAGAATTCGGGAAATGGTGTTGGTATTCTTCCGCAGTTTGCCTAGCATTGCGACAACAAACGGAATAAAGCATTAACATTTCAAAATATTTTTTGTTGCTGTACTGCGACATGCTGCCAGTTCAGATTGACTTCACTGTGAATTGTGCAGAGAAAGCTTTTATGCTTAAAATGCATCTTAAAGACTGCATGATGTGCTCCTTACTGCCAGAAATTAGCATATCAATGACTGGTTTCGTTGGAATGATTCTTTAAATTAACGTTGTTTCTTGAATTACACGCATTTCAATTTATGTCTAATCCCTTAAAACGTGACAAATTATATAACCCTTTCAGGGGCAAAGCACTTCCATTGCTAAAATGTTGAAATAAATGAATAACACCTGAATTTACGAACAAATTTATTTGGAAATATGAATAAGAAAATTTCACATACATAATAAACGGAAAATTATTATACTAAAATTCTGGTGCCATTGTGTCATTTGGGAATTAAAATTAAGTCGTTTCATAAACATACCTTTAAAATGGTTAAACGGGCATATCACTGTAAGTTTTGCTGATATCGAGATGCATTTTTTTGTTTTCATTCAGGAATGGATAAAGAAAATTTTCCTAATTGGAAATTTCACCCTACGGGAGCCGTATAAAGATTTAGTGGGCGTATTTTCCCAAACAGACCTCACCCCCCCCCCCCCCCAGGGGATTGCAACTTATATCATCAAATTTTGAAACTTTTTTTAGGAAACTTTGCAATTAAACGTATGTGTCCAGGGGCAATATTTAAAGAAATAGGCCATTGGCTCCATCTTTATGAATCACCTGCATAGTAAAACAACCATATGCTATCATATAACAGTAATTAATTGCAGTATCCTTAGAGGCATTTAATTTAAATATTAACAGGGAAAAACATCGATTTTACTATAAAAAAAAATCTTATCGAATAAAAATATAATATTCATATTTTACATTTAGCAATCTACTTAAAAATATTCATAATTCATATTTTTATCCTATTTTAATACTAAAGTAATAAAATCCCAGCCACAATCTCATTAAAGACGAAATCTTCCCGAAATTAATTTCAAAATTCAAAGCTTTTTTAAAGAAATCAATCAAACCATGCCCATTTGAAGCAAACATATTTACTTCAAAGCATTTCACTTCTCTCCAACTTATATCGTGGTCGTTAGCGTACACGTCACGTAACGCTGGGATAGCTGGTTCGATTCCAAAGTGAGCAAATTTACTTTTTACAGACTTTCTTCAATTGACGGGTGTTTTACGTCCTGTAATGGAAAAAAAAATTAACGGATATTCGACAATTAACGGAAAAATCCTGGAAGCAGGGCTTCCAGTATAATTTCCGTGAATTGAAGAAAGTATTTCTGTAAGTGTGTTATGACGACTCGTTAAAACAAGAGACTTTCAAAGGTTAAATATTAATATTACAGAATTCATGACGATATTAATTATATTTTTTAATTTCACCTTCGGGCAAGAAAATAATTGTATCTATGATTAATTTCCGTTCCTTTTCATGTTCTGATATATATATTTTGTTTTCATAGGGAGCATGTGATTTATATATTTTACATGAAATAACAATGCTTAGTCTCCAAACACTTATAGTATAATATATCAACTTTGTTGTTGTTGTTGTTTTTGACTGATATATATTTATGGTTAGTTCCATGGGGTTTTGTAGTGTAACTCACATACCTGATAACTGCTATGCTTTTTGGCCGCTGTTATTTTCGAAAAGCTTTCTTTGCCATATGCAAAAGATGTCTCCGATAAAGTAAGTCACATTTTTCCTTTTTAAAATACTGATAGACAAAAATAATAGTTTTTTTACACTTATTTGACTTACACTACAAGTACGCATAGAACTAGCCTTATATGATTATGTTATTACGAAAGAAAATATAATTATAAAATTGTGATTTTTAAAGAAGATTCTTAATAAAGACAAAGATGCAAGAAAATTAATTATCGAAAAATAGCATTATACTGTAAAAATTTCCTTTTACATATTACAAATTTTAATCTAAGACGTGAAACTTTATAAAAATGTATTTTTTTTATTAATAATATTTTAAATTGTTACTTAATTTGTAAATCTTCATACTCAAAGTTTTGTATTTATTTAGCATTTGTCAAATTTCTAAAATTAATATTAATTTCTTATTTATATCGTAAGATCGTTGAAACATTGTTAATTCTAATAACGCTGTATCATTTTATTCATCTATTGTAGTTTTTGTTATTGTTTAATAGTACAATTAAAAAATACTAATTATTATTCATAGTGGGGAGGTTTTATTGGCATATGTATTTTTTTAAATTGTATGTAACCAGTTTTCTGCGATATTTTGTTTGTGATTTTAAATTTTCAAGATTGAGTAATTTCTAAACATTTATTTATAAGCATGCTGTATCAGTTGATGAATTTACATATATCGCAAACGCATTTTCTATGTTATAACACAAGTAATTATTGGCACAAAAAAAAACACATGAAATACGATAAATCAGCATTTAAATAAAATGTTGTTTATATCTGATATCAAGTTTATAAATAAAACTGCTTAACTTAGTGTATATATTTGAATTATATTTATATGATTGTTATTACGAAAGAAAATATAATTATAAAATTATGATTTTTAAAGAACATTCTCGATAAAGAAAAAGAAGCAAGAAAAGTAATATATATTGAAAAATAGTGTTATACTGTGAAAATTCCCTTTTACATATTACAGATTTTAATCTAAGAAGTGAAACTTTATAAAAGTGTATTTTTTAATTGTTATTTAATTTTTAAATATTCATAGCCAATGTTTTATATTTATTTAGCATTTACCAAATTTCTTAAATTAATATGAATTTCTTATTTATATCGTAAGGTTGTTGACACAATTCAAATAACGCTGAAGCATTTTATTAATCTATTGTAGTATCTGTTGTTGTTTACTAGTATAATTAAAAAATATTAATTATTATTTATAGTGTTTTTTATTGGCATATGCATTTTTAAAAATTGTATACGTAGGCATTTTTGCGATATTTTGTTTATGATCTTAAATTTTTGAGATGGCGTAATTTCAAAACATTTATTTGTAAGCATTCTGCATCAGTTAATAAATTTACATCATAAATTTACAGTTAAATGTAAACGCATTTTGTACGTTTATAATACGAATAATTATTGGCACAAAAAATGAAATACGATAAATCAGTATTTAAATAAAATGTTGTTTATGTCTGATATGAAGTTTATGGATAAAACTGCTTAACTTAAAGCATATATTTAAGTAAGTACATATTTACTTATATAATATAGGACTGAATATTTTTTAAAGAGATTAATAACTTTTTTAATTAGTTTAGAATCCATGTTACATTCAAAATGTTGTCCAAATGATGAAGAACAGTACATATGCAGACATTTCTTTTCTTTTTTTATTTCATTCTTTTTCTTCTGTTCCCCATTTTTTTCTTATTTTAGGAAAAAGTAAATTTAAACAAAGTAAATTTTGATAGATAAGTCATACATAAATTTAAAACGGCTTCGTGAACTTTTTACAAAATAAATAAATACATAAATAACAAAAGGAATCAATCTTCAAACACATAATATGACATAAAAAACATATAGCTAAATAGCTCGTATTCACAAGATATAAAATCTACAGGTTAAAAGATTAAAATGAAATATGACTTACCATGTCGTTCCATAAATCAGCACCACGATAATATCCATTTGCAAGCAAAATTTGAAGGCAAACTATGAAGGGAATATGTTTAAATGAAAAATATATACATATTGAGAAGAATGTATTAAATTTTTAGAAACTCTATATTACGTAGCTCAACATATACTAACATATTTAAGATCATATTTAATTAAACTATGACAAATCACCACACATAAAAAAATATCGCTATTTAGAATCGTTGAACATTGTTAAAAACGAGGTGGGTGGTTAAATATTGATTTTTGCCCCCTCCCTTTTACCCCCATTACAAGGTCATTTTTTAATTTCTTTTTAAGATGCTTTCATTGTTCATTGGTTTCATAAGGTTTGATATTTACTGCTTCTCTGATTGATTTTTGTTTGGGGATTGTTTACGTGAGTTATACAAGATCATAAACCTAGGTTTATTTAGCAAATTATAATGCATTTCAAATACATTACTTTGATTTATTTTCGATATGAAGTGCTCATAACACCATCGTAGTTTTTATGTACGTTAATATGTTAATTATGGTGTAAAATATGTAAAACCTACGATGATGTTATGAGTGCTTCATATTAAAAAAAAAATGAAATAATTGAGCTATCCAACTAACTTAACATTTGCTAAAAGTGATAAAGGTACATTTAAAAGGCAAATAAATACCTTTATTTATTTAGATCGTCATGTTTCATTGCGATGACGGCAACACTCTCAAGATCTATATTGATGCAAATATTTTCGCAAAAAATTTTATTGAAAACTGGTAAACAAAAATCACGCGAACTCATGCATAATGAAATTAATTGCAATACTAAAAATGGATATTAATGAACGTGAATTATTTTATATTATTGTTTCATTATTCTGCAGAGCATCTCTTTCCAAATTTTAGGAAGCTCAATGGAGGCTGAATCATTGCATATATTCTCACTGCGTAAAAAGATCGCTATAGATTCTCGGATAATGGATAGCAAATAAAATCCTACTAAATAAGACAAATAAGATTTTATTTGTATCCATTATCCGAGAATCTATAGAGTTCTTTTACGCAGTGAGAATATATGCAATGATTCAGCCTCCATGGAGCTTCCTAAAATTTGGAAAGAGATGCTCTGCAGAATAATGAAATAACAGTATAAAATAATTCACGTTCACTAATATCCATTTTTAATATTGCAGTTAATTTCATTATGCATGAGTTCGCGTGATTTTTGTTTACCAGTTTTCAATTTTAAATATTTTGCGAAAATATTTATCATTATAGATCTTGAGAATATTGTCGTCAGAGCAATGAAACAAGTCGATCTGAATAAATAATGGTATTTATTTTCCTTTTTAAATGTATTTTTTTTTTCACTTTTAGCAAATGATAAGTTAGTTTGATGTTTCAAGTGATTTTCATATATAGTTTTATAATTGAGATACGTTAAATTTTGCAGAATAACATAGTTTTCTGATCTTGAAATTAACCTTTCAGCAAAAATCAATCTTAGACGCCGTAAGTATTGTACCCTAAACCTACTCAGAATATCTTAGAAATAAGAACAAATTATTTTACCCTATTGGAGGGCCAAAAACCAGTGCTTATCTGTCTCTTTTGGTGCTATGTTGAACCAACTTTTGGTGTTGCAGCAGCTGCAACCATAAGATGGTGAAAAATCGTTCCAACATTCGGTGCTAAGGTTGATGCATAAATTGGTGAAATGTTGCAGTTTATGAATCAACATTTCACCAATTTATGGTTCAACATTTCACAAATTTATGGTTCAACATTTCATCAATTTATGGTTCAACCTTAGTACCAAATGCTGGAAAAAAGGTTCACCATCTAATTGCAGTTACTGTTGTACCAATAATTGGTTCAACCTTGCTCCAGTTTTTTTAACAGTATGGGGACACTTGAAAGCCCTTGTGCTCAGGACCCCATAGTGCCTTAAACGGGCCGTGCGTGTGCTATAGAAATGACTTAATTGGCACACCCACGGGGGGAGCTAAGGGGGCTGAAGCTCCCCCAGACTAGACTTGATATTTAATTTTTTTTTAATTATGAAAGAATATCATTATTTTTTCTTTAATAGGTCCTTAAAAAATCAAAAATTTTGAAAATGTTAATTTTGTCACATAATTTTTTCTCTTTTTTAAATTTCATTATGAAATTCGAAATATTAGCATGTTTAAAATTTACTTGATTAAAAATTTAAGACCCCCGTGCAACCTGTTGCTCTCTTTAACCTGCATAATATTTTGATAATTTTATAATAAAACTTTAAATCGTTTGATTGCAAACACACTTTAAAATTATCCAAATACCTTTGGATACCGCAACACACCAAAAAATCACAAAAACTAAGATATATTTTAGATACATTAAGATATATTTTATTATTTAACATGTTTAAAAAACTTCAGAATTAGCCCCACCAAAACTTTCCAGAGCTTCCTCTGGATTCTCTGGCTGGTTACGACTCTGCTCAAGTCAGCAGAAAAAATGTAAATTAGGACCTGATCCGGCACGTCCCATCAAATCAAATGGAGGAAAGACAGAGCTCGGCAGCGGGCCGGGCCAGATCTGGGCACATATAGGCCTCTAAAATATGCTAGCCTCCTCCAAAGCGTAATCCTGGATGCGCCACTGGTTGACTTAGTTATCCTTTATACGCAAATAGGTGATCATAGAAGACCAGTATTCTATGCAATGAGCCAAATTTAGATGCCGAAAGAAATAAACCGCAAGTTTATTAGTACATATCCTAATTCTTACATAATTTTGAAACTCTTCATATCTTAATTCAAAGATTATTATAAATAAGAGTAGGTTGTTCTTTAAAGACGTCTTATTTTATCTTTCAGCTACAAGCACTACGGGTGGATTCTTCAATCCTGTATTAGCAACAGCCTTGACTCTAGGATGCAAAGGAAACACTGTAGTTGAACATTTTGTTGTCTACTGGCTGGGGTCATTCATTGGTGGTTTTATAGGTCGCTACCTCTTCCAATTGTACCACAGATCAGAAAAATTAAAAGACTTGTAAAAATTATTTTTTTAATCTGATATTTTAATTATGTTTAGAAAATAAAATGTATTTTTATCATACTGTTAGCGCACTTATTTCAAAATTCTACAACGACTAAAATAGTTATTTCCTGAAAAAATATACATCGGAAATAACTGATTTAGCTGTGAACGGGGTCATAAATCGTTATGTCTATTTTACAATAGTGGCCAAAAATATAAAAACCTTTGGGGAAAAAATGGTCTTTTATGGTTTGATGGCTCACACCAAGGAGAACTAGGAACTGATTCACTGAATCGTGGATATAAAAGCAGTAAAAACTGCTGAGAGGGAATCGCAATGGACCGGTTTAAAATTCCACTGTTGACAAATTTCCATGCTAGCGAGTATAATTTCAAGGCTTTTCTTTGGCCACAACCGTCTATTTTATTACATTTAAAACAGGATTCAGTGATAGACAGGTTCGTTTTAAAAGATATCCTCTAAAATTATTAAAACAATCCATTCTATTGTACACTTCTGAACAGCATAGATGTATTACAGGTAAACCTTTGAAAACGGAACACGTCTGAGATAGAATACTGTCACAAACGAAAATCATTCAAGGTTTCACGAAAAGAACACCATTTATTTATATCTTACCAGATTTATTTATATCTTACCACCATTTATTTATATCTTACCTTAGACGAAAACTTGTCTAAAATAGAACTTTTTTTTCAGTTCCTTGCGATTCCTTCTTGACAGTTTTTCAGCGAAAACGGAAAACTTTCGTGGTCTAGATGACGGAAGGTTAACTATATAAGAATACATGCTAAGACGGAAACCTGTATTCAACGGAATTTGTTTTGGATGCCTTGCGATTCCGTTTTTATAGATTCTACTGTAACTAGATAAAGCTTAACTTTTATAAGAGAGAATACGATGGGACCAATTGTTGCCAACACTTACGGGAAAAGACAAGTTTACATGCAATAACGACACATTTGCCACAATTAGGGGAATCTTATCTTTGTTTGTTTTATAATTTTATATCTGTTACCGGCCAAACTAGATTGGCCTAGGCCAAACTAGTTTATCCTAACGCGCATAGGATAAACTAGTTTTTCCTAGGTCAAACTTGTTTATCCTAACGCCTATAGGATAAACTAGTTTTTCCTAGGTCAAACTTGTTTATCCTAATGCCTATAGGATAAACTAGTTTTTCCTAGGCCAAACTACTTTATCCTAACGCCCATAGGATAATCTAGTAAATCCTAGGCCAAACTAATTTGGCCCAACGCTCATAGGATAAACTAGTTTAGTCTGCTATTCATTGGTCCGAACTAGTTTATCCTAGTCCGATCTAGTTTATCCTAGGCCAATTCAATTTGGCGTGATTTTATTGATCCCAAAGACCGCCCCGGTGCCAACCTTTTAGTTTATCCTAGGCCAATTCAATTTGACGTGCTTTTATCGATCCCAACTACTGCTCCGGCGCCAACCTTGTGCAAAGTAGTATTGCCGTCACCCCTGTATAATATATTTTATTCGATGGGGAATGGAATATTGTCCCCCTATCTTCCCTATTTCATCGCTGCCGGTAGTTACAAAATATGTTCCATATGAAAAATTGTGTGCTGGTGGACCAAAGTATGCGATGGGAGGTTATCATAAAATTTAGGAGAAGAATAATTTAGAGGATTGATTAATATTGTATAGTATAACCTCGAAAATCCGGCATCGTTGGGACCGGGACTTCGCCGGATTTTTGAAAATTCCAGATTTCTGAAAGAATATCAAATGTACTTCTGATATTCTTAATGGTGAATTTATTCATAAATAATTCAAAGCCAATGGATATTTATGTGAGAAAATAATTAAATATTAAAAAACATTGATTTATGTTTTAGATTTTTTTTCTCACATATATATCACTTGGCTTTGAATTAATTATGAATAAATGCACCATTAAAAATATCAGAAGTACATTTTATACTATTTCAGAAATCTGGAATTTTCAAAAATCAGGCGAATTCCTGGTCCCAGTTTGGCCTAAAATACATATATATTTTTAAGCTACCATTATTCCACAATTAAAATTCTCTTTAAAGAATAGTACATATATATTTATACGAATGGGGATACAGTACTGTAAAACCTGTTACAAAAATCTGTGTATGATGAAATCCTGTTTTAAAAGGAAATTTTTTTTAATCGGTGCAAATTGGATATAATAATCCGTTTGATAAAAACATAATACATTTGCTAGAGACCACGGACCTGCTAAAAAAGGAACTAAACTATAAATAAGTTTTTTTTTTCTCTCCTATGTGATTCCGTCATAAGGTTTTTCTATATAAAATTTTTCAGATTTTGAAGTCTCCAAGCCGAGTAAAAAAATTAATGGTTTTAGTAACTATTCAGATATTTACACACAAATAGAGATTCATTGAAAAATCAACATAGAATCATTAATATCTTTAATCCACATTCTGTGACTTGGAGATTTAAAAAATTTAAAAATTCTATACAATAAAATCTTCTAAGACGGAATTACATAGGAAAAAATAAAAATCCGTTATAGGCAAGTTCCCTTATTAGAAGGTTCATCGTCTGTTGTAAATACATTATATTCTTTTTGCAAGTACTAATATCCTCATTTTACATAGATCAACATATTTGTTTTTGTTAAACACGAGATTCCGTCATAGGCAGGTTATTTTTCTCAGGTTTTACCGTACTTTAACTTCATTACCTAAAAACGCATCTACTCATCTTTAAAAAGTTAAAAAAAAAAATAAAAATATAATTTTTAATTGTGGAAATAATAGCGATTTAAAAATTAGTGCATTGAAAAAAAAGTTGTGCCGGGCCAAATGTTACTGATATTTTTACTGAAGAGATATCCTGCCGATTCAAATGATTTTCATATGAGCTGGATTGAAAATCGGATTGAAAATTTTTGCTTGTGCAGACCTCAAGAAGAATGCAGTCCAGTCTAGACTTCAGCCGGAAAAAAATTAAGACTTAGTCCATCTCGGTCCGAACCTCTCGTAAAAAGTTTTCCCCAAACCAAGCCGGACCAAGTGACGGAAGGAAAATTGGGCGGGCCCGTAAATACCCTTTCACCGAATAACCAAAAGACTAGCTCACAAAATTTTGTAAATTTGGACGCTAATCTATTATACTTAAAAAATAAAATAAAATAACGAGTTTTTAGTGAACTTCGCTCACTTCCATAGATGTGTTTGAGTTGAGCGGATTCGTTTGAAAAATTTTGAATCTGAGCGAGAACTTGACTAATTTTTGAGAAATTGAATTTGAGTTTGAATTAGTTCGTTTTTTTTGGGGGGGGGAGATGTTTTCAACACTAGTTGGCATCAATTAAAGCACGTCAGATTGAATTGGTCTAGGATAAACTAGAAGGTTGGCGCCGAAGCGGCTTTTAGGCAGAGGCGGATTAACCACTACTCGGGCCCCTAGGCTTGCAGGCACCCTCTTCTTCATCAAAGAGATGTAGACGAGATGATTCAAAATACATATCTGCTCAATTATCTCATAAACTACTGATGAAGAAAACGTACTTCCATTTACAAAAAGTATAGAAATTAAGTAACGTTTTTAGATATAGTATTTGTTTTACCTAATAAAATTCGAAATTTAATTTTGATACGGCTCCCTGGGTCTTATAGGTTATATTTAGAAAAATGTTTTGTGTCTATGAGGAACAAATAAAAAAAAAACTGTTCTTTTACAACCAAAACTTACCAAATTATGAATTTTATGTAATTTCAGTGTTTTCTAGCACTAGAAAAGCAGGAAGTATTATTTAGTACAGGTAAACGGCAAACATTGAAATTTCATAAAATTCAAAATGTTATAATTTGGTAAGTTTTAGTCGTAAAAGAATGCGATTTTTTTTATGTTCTTATTAGATGGAGGATAACATTGTTTTAGGACACAGAAACCTAGGGGGCGTATGTCTTGAAATTCCTAAAAATTCCTGAAAAATGAAAAACTTCCCAAAATTTCCTAAAATATGGTAATTTGGCCTGAAATTTCGCGAATTTGTAATAGAAATAACAGTCATGATTTTTCCGGGAATATATATATATATATATATATATTCCCGCTCAATCCCGCGAATCATTTATTTTTCCAAAATTCCATAAAATTAGTATTTTGGAATTAATAAGTGCACAGGAGAGAAAAACAAATATGAGCCAGAAAATAGTGTAACATTTTGTCATCTCATGATAAAAAACTGATAAAATTCGCCAAGTGGTCACAGGAAAAAAAACGGGAATTTGTCTGCCGGCAGGACGGAAAATCATTTCGGATTTCGTTTATCAGTTTTT
The DNA here is from genome assembly GCA_963932465.1 of Maratus speciosus. Classification (NCBI taxonomy): domain Eukaryota; kingdom Metazoa; phylum Arthropoda; class Arachnida; order Araneae; family Salticidae; genus Maratus; species Maratus speciosus. The sequence continues at coordinate 331,976,931 of OZ010796.1, read as the reverse complement.
CAGCGATTTCCGCGGAATCGAAAAAAACATCGGGTTGAAGTGCACGCGCTTAAGCGACACAGAATTTCGTCAAACGATCCATGAATAAAATCGCCAGTTCCGGACAATCATTCGAGCAAAAAATCGTGACTTTTGTCAAACAACTGCGAAAAAACTAGCGAATTTCATCAAGAAGTCGCGTGAAAAAGACGAGAATTTTATCAATCGGTCACGTGAAAAAAATTGCGAATTTCGACAAACAATTGAAGAAATTATTCGCGGAATAAAATCGCGAATTAAATCGAACGATTGCGGGAAAAACATCGCGATTTTGTCAAAAGATCGGGTAAAAAAATTGCAAATTTCGCCGAACAAATGCGGAAATTAATCACGAATTTCATGAAACGATTGTTAAAGAAAATCGCGAATTTCCTCAAATGATCACGGGATAAAAAATCGCGAATTTCCTTAAATGATCACGGGAAAAAATCGCGAATTTCAGCAAACGATCGCGGAGACACATCGCAAATTTCAGCAAACAAGTGCGGAAAAAATCGCGAATTTCGGCAAACGATCGAAGAAAAAACGCGAATTTCAGCAATCGATCGCTGAAAAAATCGCGAATTTCTGCACACGATCGAAGAATAAAAATGCGAATTTCGGCAAACGATCGTACAAAAAATCGCGAATTTTCGCAATCGATCGCAGAAAAAATCGCGAATTTCAGCAAACGATCGTGGAGAAAAATCGCGAATTTCAGCAAACGATCGTGGAGAAAAATCGCAAATTTCGGCAAACGATCGCGGAAAATAAACGCGAATTTCGGCATACGTTCGCGGAAAAATACGCGAATTTCGCAAACGATCGGGAAAAAAAATCGCGAATTTCAGCAAATGATCGCTAAACAATTCGCGAATTTTGGCAAAAGATCGCGGAGAAAAATCGCAAATTTTGGCAAAAGATCGCGGAGAAAAATCGCGAAATTCGGCAAACGATCGCGATCACGAATTTCGGCAAATGATCGAAGAAAAAATCGCGAATTTCGGCAAGCAATCGCGGGAAAAAAGAGAATTTTGGCAAACGATCGCGGAAAAAATTGCCAATTTCGGCAAACGATCGCAGGAAAGAACGTGAATTTCGGCAAACGATCACGGAATAAAAATCGCGAATTTTGGCAAACGATCGCAGAATAAAAATCTGGAATTTCGTAAATGATCCTAGAAAAAATTCGCGAATTTCGGCAAAAGATCGCGGAAAAAATCACGAATTTCTGCAAACGGTCGGGAGAAAAAAAGTAACATGCTGGGTAAATGTGTCCTGAAATATCGAAAAAAATATGTCCTGAAATATCACCTAGGACCAGTACTACCCCTGCAGGAACCATATAAAATATAAAATTTAGTATTTTAATATGTATGCTGTCCCGTTTAAAACAAATGCCATATCTAAAGTCTGTACTTACACTGTAAAAAAAATTCCGCAACGTTCCTGGGAAAAAATGGGCAGCTGAGTTGCCCATTATTTCCAAGAAACATTTCTTGAAAATGACTGGTACTTTACTGTATATGTTAAAAACTTTCTACAGAAATGCCAGTAAGTTTCCTGCGAAATACCAGGAATATTTCTGTTGACAGCAAAACATTACTGACATATTCAAGGCTGGAGTAGCACAAGAGCGAAAAATGTCCAGACCAGGGATCGAACCTGGATACTTGGCGTGCCGTACCAATGCCTTACCTGTTAGGCTATCCGGACCGATACCTGGCTGACATAATTCACTCTGGATGTTCGTTCCCTTCATTATGACATTACTGACACTTCACAGCATGCGGGATCCGCAGACGATTTTTACGTTTCCAGTTGACAATTTTCGCTTTATTATCATTATTTGTTAGAATGAAAAAATATTTTGAAATTGACATCAAAATTATTATTTATAATTTACACGAAAAAATAAATTTTCAGTTAAAATTCAATAAAGTAAATATATATGTGATATATTGTTTCTGAACTTTGCTTAAAATATAAAAATATATAAATGTAAATAATAATTAGAAAAAAAATCTAGACATAAAATATTTTGGATTTTCGTCAGTGATTATGTTAGTTTACAAGTTAGATAAAATACATATAAATTTTCATGAAAAAAATACCTAAACGTAATTGTATATTTTTTCCGAAAAAAAAAATAAATTCAAATTTGCAGCAATTCAAAGTGTCAAATATATGTCAAATTTAAATCAAATTGTAATAAAGTGTTAAAATATAAAATTAATTAAAAAAGAAAAAAAAAGTCAAGAGGTAGCATCGAACCCGGGCCGTACGGGTGGCGTGCAAGCTTTCTGCGTCCACACCACGAAAGACACGTTGAGAGCTGCAAACTAATGGGTATTTGAAACGTATGCTAAACCTCGCCATCTAATTTCTGAAAATCTAAGTCCCATTTGAAGAAATCCTTTCACAAGAATAATTAGAGATAAGAACTCTAAAACATACTTTAAATTAATCAAAATAGGTGAGAATCATATTTGATTGTCCCCTGGTTAATGCAGATCCAAATAATAGGTATATTTTTTTTTACACAGTCTGCTCGTTAAAGATTTCACAGACAAGTACGAGAGATAATCTCTTAGTGATGTCACAGAGGTATTGTATTTTCATCTGAATTATCTTGACAATAGAGACGTAAAGGATTATGTCGTCTATTGATTTATTTGCATTCCATATTGATTTTTTTACATTCATTTAAGGAATTCGTTTTCGACACTCGCGCGCGAGCAACGGATTATAGGGAAAAAAATAATAAATGGCGGCCGCAGCGTTTTGCTGTTTCCAACTTTTGTTCAGGAACGTTTCAGATAAGAAAACCGGAATTTCACAGGAAAGAGCTAAATTATTCTGAAAACCTGATAAAAGGCGAAACGTTCCTGGATTTTACATGGAAAGTTACCATTTTTTTTTACAGTGTATACTTTTTGCAGTTGGAAGTGGAAGTATGTTTCTATCGTCAGCGGTCTAAATTCTTGATATTTTATGCATTAATTATAGCAGCACTCACGCAATTTTAACACACATATTTTTCAAATACAATCAAATCATATTTAGGATATCCCAAAACATGTAAATTTCGGTCTAGCTTTAAAGGTGGGAGGGATTGGTGTGAGGTCGGGTGACTAACCATAGTGCTAAAATGTAAGGAGTTACGACTAGACAAACGCTTGATTAAAATTTAAAAGCTTCTTTAAAAGATATCATTCTTAGAGGTGCTCTAAAAATCTTGCCTAGGCCTCTGTGGCTACTAGTCTCTGTGTAAATCTTCCCGAAACTGAAAGCCGAAAAATTTCAAGAATTCAATATTTTATTTTATAAATAGAGAAGAAATTAATAGTGGAGTAGCGTTTGGGCTACAATTAATAATTTTCAAGATTCAATAAATGGGTGAAACAAAGAATACTGCACATCATTTCTCTTTTGCATTAAATGTTAGCTCAATGTGAAAAAAAAAAATCTCGAAAAAAAATCTTAGCACAAGGGCCCCTTTCCTTCTGGGCCCCTAAGCTTCAGCCTACTCAGCCTAATGGGTAATCCGCCTCTGCTTTTAGGATCAATAAAATCACGCCAAATTGAATTGACCTCGGATAAACTAGATCGGCCTAGGGTAGACTAGTTCAGACCAATGAATAGCAGGGCTAAACTAGTTTTTCCGATGAGCGTTAGGCCAAACTAGATTGGCCTAGAAAAAACTAATTTAATCCTATGGTCGTCAGGATAAACTAGTTTGGCCTAGGAAAAACTAGTTTATCCGATGCGCGTTAGGGTAAACTAGTTTGGCCTAAAATCGGGTTTGGCCGGTAACATATCTATTAATATTACCAGTTGGTTTAAATCTGCTGGCAGAAATTGTAAAAGTAATTTTATTCTTGGAGTGGTTATTTGTGTATTTTTATTCAACATTACATTGCCACTTTAAAAACACTTGTAAAATCCGAATGTGATTTTTGTCTTCTGTTCTAAAGCATGCTGCTGATATTATTTCAACTCTACGACATTTGCGTCATTCAGTAAGCAAACAACAGAAGATGTATTCGAAAGTTTGCTGACCTGTTCAAGAAAGCTACGACATTTGCGTCATTCAGTAAGCAAACAACAGAAGATGTATTCGAAAGTTTGCTGACCTGTTCAAGAAAGCTAAAGAAAACTTAGACACTATTTTCTTTAGCCACGCACCGTTCCCCACCATACTGGCCATCAGACGAAGAGGGATAATGAATCTCATGACAAATCTGAAGAATATTTCAGGACTCAGGAGACCCTTGTTTCTTCTTTGCTTGGATACTTTTATTTCTAGTCTCTTTGATTGTTTTGGAAATACCGAATCTTGGAAAGGTTTGATGTTCTATTGCCAAGAAAAATGCTAGACCATCAAAAATAAAATTATTAAAAAAATAATGAACATATTTTATATGACGACCGGATATCGGAAGCAACTGTTAAAGCCCAATATTTACTTTGGTACCGAAAATTGGAAAACTTGAAAGAAACGGAGAAATCCAGACGAATTATGGCTGATTTAGACAATTGTAACTGTACACAAACTATCTCCCACCGTCAACTATATGTTGTGTGTGCTTGTTACATTACTGGTTTCTGTAGCCAAAATTTCAAGATCTTTTTCTTCTTTAAAAAGAATAAAACGTTATCGCAGAAACACCACGAAGAATGAGCGGATGACGGGATTGGCGCTTATGTCAACTCATTATCAAGTACCTAGGCAGAAGTTCAGCTGCAGCAGCTTAATTCAATGACAAGAAATGAGAAAAGAAAATATCTGTTATAAACTTAATCTCTTGATCCTAGCTTTAATATAAGAAAATGGTCATGTTATATGAAACTTTACATAAATACATTTAATTCTTCAGTATAGGACTTTTTTATATTTTTTTATTGTTTGTAAAATCGTTTTCATTGGGGAATATTAATGTAAATTTATTATAATATTAGCTGCAATTATAGATTCCTTACTTTATTTTACTCATGATATTTTTTAATTAAGAATTTGATAAGACAATGCTTAAATTCTTAAAAGTTATTGAAAAAACTCTACTACACACACACAGTAAATTCTGTCATAATAAAATTTAAAAAAAAAACTGAAAATTTATTTTGTTTTAGACAGGTTTTCGTCTGAAGAAATATAACACTGTAAACACAATATTTAGCTCATGAAACATTCTCTATGTTTCTAACTCAACTTTTTACGCATGATTAAAATAGTACGGTGGAACCCCGCGAATTCGAATCTCCAAATAAATCCGGATCGGTCTGGTCGATTTTTTTTTTCAAGTTTGAGACGCGATCGGCAAATTTCCATAACGTTCATTTATTTCAACCTCGTATTCTGAATAAAAAAGTCTTTTTTGAAATCTTTTCGGAAGAATACCTTTAGCATTCTTATTTAACCTCTTTGATGTTATCTTTCAAAGAAACAACAGTGTATCACTTTAAGTTTGGCAATTCCAATTTTTACAGTTTTCTGTTTAATCCATTTCGAAATGTCACCAAAAGCTCACTGCACAATAAAGTTTTACTTAGAGCATTGCAAGAAAGCAATATAAAATAGTCCCTATAGACCATATAGACCCTATAGACTGATAAGGATGGCTTTCCGATCTTTGTCAACCAGCCCATAGGTCTCTCAGGACTGTTTCCTTGTCTTCATCACAAAACGCTTCTACAATATCACTTGCCGAAACCCCCGAGTCACTGCTCTGTTTCCTAGAATTTTCGACCTCTCCGTTCAGAGAGAAAGTATCCACACAAATCCCACCAGACAACTTTCTTTGCCATGCAGTGTTTTTGAGCGTACATTTTTAGCTATGGCGACGAAACGAAAACATAATTTGTGATTGTGCAAAAGAAATTGAAGCATTGAGTAGAATTGATAAAGGTGAACCCTTAAAAAAGATTGCTTGTGAATTAGGAGTAGGGACCTCGACAGTGTCCGATTGGTAGAAAAATCGAAAAACAATCGAGGATTTTTGCTCGAAATCAATTTCTAACGACGGTTAGGACAATCAGAGGAATGTTAAAAAAGCTAAACTTTAAAAACTGGATGAAGCGTTATTCGTTTAGTTTTGTGCAGAAAGTGGTCGTGGTTTACCTATATCAGGTCAAATAATTCAACAAAAAGCCTTAAAAGCAAAGTTGCCTGATGGTGATCCAGATTTTACTGCCAGTCAAGGAAGATTAAATAGATGGAAAAACCGGCATGGTGTGCGTGATGGGTGAGAGCTTGTCTAGTGACAAAAACGCATCTGAAAAGTTCCAAAGGAATTTAAAGAATTTATTAAAACAGGAGAATTAACGGCAGATGAGATCTACAAGGCCGATGAATCAGGACTATTCTACCGCATGTTGCTAAATAAAACTTTAGCCTCAAAATGAAAAGAATCAGCTAAAGGATATAAAAAGTCCCTTCCGGCCAGTGCCGGGAGGAAGAGGTAGCTTTCATATTCCTTATTTTTAAAAAGCAAGCTTATATTATTCAAACACACGAAGCTCAATTTAGTGGAAACCGATTATAGGAGATTCAATACTAATGTTTATCAATACTAAATCATTATGAATGAGAATTTCGCGAAATTAGTCAGCTTTATCCAAGCTGCTGTTATTTAAAGCAACTTATATTTGGTTGCCAAATTCGGCTATATCTTGAAGCTCCTGCCATTTTGAGACAACATGGTGGATGAGGCTTACGAGTGAACGTGGTCGAGACCTTAGTAATTCCTGTGCACATTCTCACTCACATCGGAATAGGTTGATATATACAAGTGCTGTTGCAAGCAAAAAATCAGATTTTTCAAAATGTCACCCACATTAGAAATTGAAACCGCTATATCTGAGCCATTTTTTAAGATACAGACAAAACAAGAAATGCTCCGTAATCCTTATATCATGATCAAATACTTAAGAAAGAAACCTTTTTCAATTTCTAATTTTTTTTGCACCTCACTTTAAATATAATTTTTTATTTAATTTAATGGCCTCCATTTTAAAACAACATAGCTGATGAAGCTGGCCAGCGAACTTGGTCGAGACATTACGATATACTATCCACATGCCTTCTTACATCGAAATAGGCTAATAAATACGCGCGTTATCACGTTACAAATATCAGATAGTTTCAAAATGTCAGCCATGCTAGAAATTCAAAGTGCTATAATTCAACCATTTTTTAAGATATATACGAAACAAAAACTGCTCCGGAATCATTGTATCAAGGTCAAACACATAAAAAATCTTTTTCAATTTTTAGACAACTCGTTTTAAATTTAAAATTTAAAAATTATTTTAATGGCAGTCCTTTTGAAACAAGATGGCGAATGAAGCTGGCCAACGAACTCGGTCGAGAAATTGGTATGTACTATGTACACACCAATTTACATCCAAATCGATTCATAAATACGCCTGTTATCGCGTGACAAAAATCAGGTCGTTTCAAATGTCAGCCAAAATAGAAATTCAAAATGCTCTAACTCAGCCATTTTTATTAGATATAGACGAAACAAAAACTGTTCCGGAATCTTTGTATTAAGGTCAAACACATACAAAAAAAATCTTTTTTTATTTTCCAATTTTTTGGTACCTCATTTTAAATTTTAAATAAAAAAAAATTTAAATGGCCGCCATTTCGAAATAAGATGGCGGATGAAGCTGGCGAACGAACTCGGTCGAGACATTGGTACGTATTATGTATACACCACTGTACATCCAAATCGGTTCATAAATACGCCTGTTATTGCGTGACAAAAATCAGGTCGTTTGAAAATGTCAGCCACCCTAGAAATTCAAAGTGCTATAACTCAGTCATTCTTTAAGATATAGATGAAACAAAAACTGCTCCGGAATCTTTGTATCAAGGTCAACCACATAAGAAAAAAATATTTTTTAATTTTCAATTTTTTGGTTCCACATTTCAAATTAAAACTTTTTAAAAAATTTAAATGGCCGCCATTTTGAAACAAGATGGCGGATGAAGCTGGCCAACGAACTCGGTCGAGGCATTGGTATGCACTATGTATACACGAAGTTACATCCAAATCGGTTCATAAATAGGAGAGTTACAATGTGACAAATATCAGATATATATGTATATATATATATATACATATCAACTTTTGAACAGAGGGTGGTTTCGGGGTCTGGAGGTCATGATCGATGAAAATATACCAAACTTTTTTGAAATCGCTTTCGTCTGAACGGCTGCAATAGGTAGCTTTTTGTAATGAAAGCTACCTAAAAGAGCAAGTACCACCTCACTCTAATAGCTTGTTGCAATGCATCAAGAAAGCACAAACTTCCTCTTCTTTTAAATCGGAAAATCCAAAAATCATCGTGCACTAAAAAACATAAATCGTCACACTTTACCTGTAGTTTACCGTTCCCTGAAGAGTTCTTGGATGGAGAGCGAAATTTTTAAAGAGTGGTTTTTTGTCTATTGGTTCCGGGTGTTACAAAATATTTAAAATCGTGCAACGTACCCATCAAAGCTGTCCTCCTATTTGATAATGGCCCCGGCTTCTCAAAGAAAGTCAACACTGACAAAAAGTCCTTCCGGCCAGTGCCGGGAGGAAGAGGTAGCATTCATATTCCTTATTTTTAAAAAGCCAGCTTATATTATTCAAACACACAACGCTCAATTTAGTGGAAACCGATTATAAGAGATTCAATACTAATTTTTATTAATACTAAATCATTATGAATGAGAATTTCACGAAATTAGTCAGCTTTATCCAAGCTGTTTTTGTTTAAAGTAACTTATATTTGGTTGCCAAATTCAGCGATATCTAGAAGTGCCTGCCATTTTAAGACAACATGGTGGATGACCCTAACCAGTGAACTTGGTCGTGACCTTAGTAATTCCAGTGCACATGCTCACTCACATCGGAATCGGTTAATATATACGAGTGCTGTTGCAGGCAAAAAATCGGATTTTTTAAAATGTCACCAAAAAAGAAATCTTTTTCAACTTCTAATTTTTTTGCACATTACTTTAAATATAATTTCTTTTTATTTACTGGCCGCCATATTGAAACAAAATGGCTGATAAAGCTGGCCAGCGAACATGGGCAAGACATTGCTATATACTATCCACATGCCTTCTAACATCGAAATAGGTTAATAAATACACGTGTTATCGCGTGACAAATATCAGATCGTTTCGAAATGTCAGCCATGCTAGAAATTCAAAGTGCTATAATTCAACCATTTTTTAAGATATAGACGAAACAAAAACTGCTCCGGAATCTTTATATCAATGTCAAACACATAAAAAAAATCTTTTTCATTTTTCAATTTCTTGGTACCTCATTTTAAATTTTAATTTTTTTTTAATTTTTTTAAATGGCTGCCATTTTGAAACAAGATGGCGGATGAAGCGTGCGAACGTGCTCAGTCGAGACATTGGTATGTACTATGTATACACCAAGGTACATCCAAATCGGTTCATAAATACGCCTGTTAGCGCGTGACAAAAATCAGGTCATTTCAAAATGTCAGCCGCGTTAGAAATTCAAAGTGCTATAACTCAGCCATTTTTTAAGATATAAACGAAACAAAAAATGCTCCGGAATCTTTGTATCAAGGTCAAACACATAAGAAAAAAATATTTTTTAATTTTCAATTTTTTGGTTCCACATTTCAAATTAAATCTTTTTAAAAAATTTAAATGGCCACCATTTTGAAACAAGATGGCGGATGAAGCTGGCCAACGAACTCGGTTGAGGCATTGGTATGCACTATATATACACGAAGTTACATCCAAATCGGTTCATAAATACGAGAGTTACAATGTGACAAATATCAGATATATATATATATATATATATACATATATATACATATCAACTTTTGAACGGAGAGTGGTTTCGGGGTCCGGGGGGTCATGATCGATAAAAATATACCAAAATTTTTTGAAACCGCTTTCCTCTGAACGGCTGCAATAGGTAGATTTTTGTAATGAAAGCTACCTAAAAGAGCAAGTACCGCCTCACTCTAATAGCTTGTTGCAATGCATCAAGAAAGCACAAACTTCCTCTTCTTTTAAATCGGAAAATCCAAAAATCACCGTGCACTAAAAAACATAAATCGTCACACTTTACCTGTAGTTTACCGTTCCCTGAAGAGTTCTTGGATGGAGAGCGAAATTTTTAAAGAGTGGCTCTTTGTGTATTTGTTCCGGGTGTTACAAAATATTTAAAATCGTGCAACTTACAGATCAAAGCTGTCCTCCTATTTGATAATGGCCCCGGCTTCTCAAAGAAAGTCAACTGACAAAAAGTCCTTCCGGCCAGTGCCGGGAGGAAGAGGTAGCATTCATATTCCTTATTTTTAAAAAGCCAGCTTATATTATTCAAACACACAACGCTCAATTTAGTGGAAACCGATTATAAGAGATTCAATACTAATTTTTATTAATACTAAATCATTATGAATGAGAATTTCACGAAATTAGTCAGCTTTATCCAAGCTGTTTTTATTTAAAGTAACTTATATTTGGTTGCCAAATTCCGCGATATCTAGAAGTGCCTGCCATTTTAAGACAAAATGGTGGATGAGGCTAACCAGTGAACTTGGTCGTGACCTTAGTAATTCCAGTGCACATGCTCACTCACATCCGAATCGGTTGATATATACGAGTGCTGTCGCAGGCAAAAAATCAGATTTTTCAAAATGTCACCCAAAAAGAAACCTTTTTCAACTTCTAATTTTTTTGCACATTACTTTAAATATATATTTTTTTTATTTACTGGCCACCATATTGAAACAAGATGGCTGATAAAGCTGGCCAGCGAACTTGGGCAAGACATTGCTATATACTATCCACATGCCTTCTAACATCGAAATAGGTTAATAAATACACGTGTTATCGCGTGACAAATATCAGATCGTTTCGAAATGTCAGCCATGCTAGAAATTCAAAGTGCTATAATTCAACCATTTTTTAAGATACAGACGAAACAAAAACTGCTCCGGAATCGTTATATCAATGTCAAACAGATAAAAAAAATCTTTTTCATTTTTCAATTTCTTGGTACCTCATTTTAAATTTAATTTTTTTTAATTTTTTTAAATGGCCGCCATTTTGAAACAAGATGGCGGATGAAGCTGGCGAACGAACACGGTCGAGACATTGGTATGTACTATGTATACACCAAGGTACATCCAAATCGGTTCATAAATACGCCTGTTAGCGCGTGACAAAAATCAGGTCATTTCAAAATGTCAGCCACGTTAGAAATTCAAAGTGCTATAACTCAGTCATTTTTTAAGATATAAACGAAACAAAAATTGCTCTGGAATTTTTGTATCAAGGCCAAACATATAAGAAAAAAATATTTTTTATTTTTCAATTTTTTGGTATCACATTTCAAATTAATTTTCTTTAAAAAATTTAAATGACCGCCATTTTGAAACAAGATGGCGGATGAAGCTGGCCAACGAGCTCGGTCGAGGCATTGGTATGTACTATGTATACACCAAGGTACATCCAAATCGGTTCATAAATACGCCTGTTATCGCGTGACAAAAATCAGGTCGTTTTAAAATGTCAGCCACGCTAGAAATTCAAAGTGCTATAACTCAGCCATTTTTTAAGATATAAACGAAACAAAAACTGCTCCGGAATCTTTGTATCAAGGTCAAATACATAAAAAAAAAATATTTTTTAATTTTCAATTTTTTGGTACCACATTTCAAATTTTAAATTTTTTAAAAAAATTTAAATGGCCGCCATTTTCAAACAAGATGGCGGATGAAGCTGGCCAACAAACTCGTTCGAGACATTGGTATGTACTATGTACACATGAAATTTTATCCAAATCGGTTTATAAATACGAGAGTTACAGTATGACAAAGATCATATATATATATATATAGGGGAGAGTAGCCTTATTTCAACCGCCGCTTTAATTGGACCGTTGCCATTCTGTCGTTAATTACAGGAGGAGACGCCATCTACCGCTGAAATCCTACTCATCAGAATGACGTCACTCATGATTAGATGATGCAACCGCCTACCAGTGTTGTTTTCAGACAATTTTAAAAAAACTACACTGCAAAAAATAAATTGTTGATTTTACAGTATTATACTGACAGCTGGGGTGCCAGTATTATACTGTAAAATTAACAGTAATAAACTTTAAATAAACAGTAGTATACCGTTTTATAAATGAAAATGCAGAAACATACCATTATATTACTACTTAGCAGTATATTACTGTTTATTTTACGGTTTATTACTGTTAATTTTACAGTATAATACTGGCGCCTCAGATGCCAGTATTATACTGTAAAATCAACAATTATTTTTTGCAGTGTAAAGTTAGCTGCTTTGATCTACATTTTTCCTACTAAACGTAAGTGAATACTTTAAAGCTAAGGTAAGTTGTTATGTTTTTATATACATATATAAATTCATCTGTTAATTGCGCATATTTCTCACGCGGCTGTGTTTGATTTCGTTTTTGTTCTTAGTCTTGAAATTATCTGTTTTAAAAAATGGCGCAGTTGCCATAATTGGACCATTTTAAGTTGCTTAAATTGGACCAGATATGCGATCATAAATTTTGAAAATTAAGTAATGAATTTCGAGGACGGTACACTTTGTACACAATTTTTTTATTTTTTTTTATATTTTATAATAGATTACTATCTCCATGCAAGTTTTTTTTTTTTTTTTTTTTTTTTTTTGGGGGGGGGGGGGAGGTGAGCGGGGATTTATATCTGGATTAATTTTTTTATACAGTTTAGGCCTATATAAACAAAAAAATATTTTTACATGTTTATGCAATAAATTTTGTTTGCAATTTCTTTTATCTTGTATGTATTTGTATTTATTTTCTTTGAATACATTATCTACTAAAAAACAACTTTTCAAAAGTAAAAAAAAGCCAAGCAAAAAAAAAGAAAAGAAAAAAAAGTAAAAGTTGTGGCTAAAAAATAGTGTGATATCAAATTTCTAAGCTTATATTATGGTACTTATTTAACATTTTCCATTAAAAATTTACCATATGTAAGTCGAGTACCTAAGTATGCGTTGATAGAAAGCCTTTTCTCCTTTACTAAATACGTCATAACGTGTTTCAGAAAATTAAATTTTTTTAAATTATGCATGATGGGCTTGGCGGCCATCTTTCCATATTTTACACAAATTTCTAAGCACACAAGTTCATTGTTAAGATTGGAAGTTCGAAATTGTTACTAAAACAAACATTTTATTCTTTTAATTTATGGAAATGAGTGCCTAAAAATTTGTGTCTTAAAATAAAGCTGGAGTAACTTCAGGTTTCATCTTATGATTCTCTTTTTTCGGAGGGGGTTAATTAATTAGTTAAAGTAGTAAAAATCAATTTGTTTTTTCAAAATAAAAAACTTTCTTAATTTATCTGTCTGTAGCTAAATCTAGAAGTTCGAAATTCTTAATAATGCAAATATATTACGAGCTTTAGAGCTTAGAAATTTGTGTAAAATATGGAAAGATGGCCGCCAAGCCCATCATGCATAATTAAAATAAATTTAATTTTCTGAAACACGTTATGATGTATTTAGTAAAGGAGAAAAGGCTTTCTATCAACGCATACTTAGGTACTCGACTTACATATGGTAAATTTTTAATGGAAAATGTTAAATAAGTACCATAATATAAGCTTGGAAATTTGATATCACACTATTTTTAGCCACAACTTTTACCTTTTTTTCTTTTCTTTTAGGTAGCTTTCTTTACAAAAAGCTACCTATTGCAGCCGTTCGGAGGAAAGCGATTTCAAAAAATTTTGGTATATTTTCATCGATCATGACCCCCAGACCTTGAAACCACCCTCCGTTCAAAATTGATATATATATATATATATATATATATATATATATATTATGAACCGATTTGGATGTAATTCGGTGTGTACATAGTACATACCAATGTCTCGACCGAGTTCGTTGGCCAGCTTCATCCGCCATTTTGGTTCAAAATGGCGGCCATTTAAAAATTGAAAAAAAATTAAAATTTGAAATGTGGTACCAAAAAATTGAAAATGGAAAAATATTTTTTTCTTATGTATTTGACCTTTATACAAAGACTCCGTAGCAGTTTTTGTTTCGTCTATATCTTAAAAAATGGCTGAGTTATAGCATTTTGAATTTCTGGCGAAGCTGACATTTTGAAACGTCCTGAATTTTGTCACGCGATAAAAGGCGTATTTATGAACCGATTTGGATGTAACTTCGTTTATACATAGTACAGACCAATGTCTCGACCAAGTTCGTTGGCCAGCTTCATCCGCCATTTTGTTTAAAAATGGCGGCCATTTAAAATTTTAAGAAAAATTTAAATTTGAAATGTGGTACCAAAAAATTGAAAAAGTATTGTTTTCTTATGTGTTTGACCTCGATAAAAAGATTCGGGAGCAGTTTTTGTTTCGTCTATACCTTAAAAAATGGCTGAGTTATAGCATTTTGAATTTCTAGTGTGACTGACATTTTGAAACGCCCTGATTTTTGCCACGTGATAACAGACGTATTTATGAACCGATTTGGATGTACCTTGGTGTGTACATAGTACATACAAATGACTCAACCGAGTTCGTTGGCCAGCTTCATCCGCCATCTTGTTTCAAAATGGCGGCCATTTTAAAAAAAAATTTAAAAAAATTTAATTTAAAATGAGATGCCAAAAAATTGGAACATGAAAAAGAGTTTTTCGTATGTGTTTGACCTTAATACAAAGATTCCGGAACAGGTTTTGTTTCGTCTATATCTAAAAAAATGGCTGAGTTATAACATTTTGAATTTCTATTGTGGCTGACATTTTAAAACGTTCTGATTTTTGTCACGCGATAACAGGCGTATTTATGAACCGATTTGAATGTAACATGGTCTGTACATAGTACATACCAATGTCTCGACCGAGTTCGTTGGCCAGCTTCATTCGCCATCTTGTTTCAAAAGGGTTGCCATTTAAAAAAAAAATGTAATTTAAAATTTAAAATGAGGTATTAAGAAATTGGAAAATGAAAAAGATTTTTTTTATGTGTTTGGCCTTGATACAAAGATTCTGGAGCAGTTTTTGTTTCTGAAAATTTGATCTTTTGTTTATATCTTAAAAAGTGGTTGAATTATAGAACTTTGAATTTCTATCATGGCTAACACTTTAAAACGATCTTGTATTTGTCTCGCGATACCACACGTATTCACCTATTTCGATGGAAGAAGGCATGTGGATAGTATACATCAATATCTCGACCAAGTTCGCTGGCCAGCTTCATCAGCCATCTTGTTTCAAAATGGCGGCTATTAAATTAAAAAATATATATATTTAAAGTGAGGTGCAAAAATTTAGAAATTGAAAAAGGTTTCTTTCTTAAGTATTTGACCTTGATATAAGGATTCAGGAGCATTTTTTGTTTGTCTTTATCTTAAAAAATGGCTCAGATATAGCAGTTTCAATTTCTAACGTGGGTGACATTTTGAAAAATCTGATTTTTTGCCTGCGACAGCACTCGTATATATCAAACGATTCCGATGTGAGTGAGCATGTGCACAGCAATTACTAAGGTCTCGACCAAGTTCACTGGTTAGCCTCATCCACCATGTTGTCTTAAAATGACAGGCAATTTAAGAAATCACCGAATTTGGCAGCCAAATATAAATTACTTTAAATAAAAGCAGCTTGGATAAAGCTGACTAATTTCGCGAAATTCTCATTCATAATGATTTAGTATTGATAAAAATTAGTATTGAATCTCCTATATTCGGTTTCCACTTAATTGAGCTTCGTGTGTTTGAATAATATAAGTTGGCTTTTTTAAAATAAGGAATATGAAAGCTACCTCTTCCTCCCGGCACTGGCCGGAAGGACTTTTTTTTTTTTTTGCTTGGCTTTTTTTTTAATTTTGAAAAGTTGTTTTTTAGTAGATATCAGTTCTTTTTTTAAAACAAATTATATATAATTGAAATAATTCTACTAGCTCAAATGAAAATTAGTCCTTGTATAGCCTTTATAAACAGGGAGCAAACACAATAGTATACATTTTGTTTACCTATCATTCATTTTTTAGAGTGATTAATAATTTAAAAGTAAGGAAAGTCAATTTCTTCTTTCAAAATATCAGTCTTTCTCAATTTATGTCTCCTTAAATTTTTCTACGAAAGATGAAAATTTAGTAAGAAACAGAGTAAAATAAAATATATATTTACAGTTAGTCTGTCAGTTAATTGTTTTTCTAACTTTTTTTTTGCTGACGGTTTTGCAAAATAAATTTACCTTTACAAATACCTACGGTTAATCCGAGAATGAAACCCCTCAGGCATCTAAAGAATCGAAGATCTGTAAATCTAGCAATTCTAGACATAATAAAGGAACATTTTTGATTAAAAAAAAAATCAAAAATTTAAAGATATAAACTGTACATATAACTTCATTTAGATCGTGTTATAGAGAAGAAAGAATAAATATGTAATTTTACTCAAGTCTGTTATCCATACCTATTTGCATAAATGTGAGGATATTAATTTACTTTAAAATTTCCCCTAAATTGATTATCTTTAATAGTCTATTATTAAAGCCGCATATACATTAGAATTAAATTGTTTTCGGTTAAAAATTGCCTGAAATCTATAGTCTTATCCTTCGTGACATTTGTTTTATGTTCTTTTTAATACCCAGACTCTTTTTCTGATCTCTGACAAAAGATCACAGACATATTGAAGTTATCCAAATTCTTATATATTTCTATCGTATTTCCTTTTTTGAGGGGGGGGGGGAGGAAGAGCCCTTAAGAACTTCGTTTTGTTCTCAGAATTCTGAATTATTCATTCAAAAGATCTACCTACATAAGTCTTGTTGCAGAATTTTCATTAGCTAAGAGTTGCATGAAGTTATACATCATGTGAATCTATTAAATTACTTTTGTGAAATACTAGATGGGAGCCATTAATATTTCCAAACCATTTGCTTACATTTTAAACTTGAGTCATTTACTACTATTCATTAATTTTCTATACGAATTAAAGAAGTCGTTGTTTCCATGCCAACTGTACCTTTCACTATTGCTTGCTTGATTGTTTGTTTGTTTTATTGAACACATACATCATTATCACATGCGGATCACGGCGGGATTCGAATCTGCTTCCACCTACGCTCTCAAGCGATTAGCGGCATGGAGTCTTATCCACTCAGCTGTGTGACGTTTGACTTGACTTGTTTGGCTTCCTAATTTGATTTTATTCAAAATTGTTTTAACCAACCAAAGTTAATGTCCGGGATCCAGATAAATTTTTCTTTGTTAGTAAAATTAGATTGACCAATCAGTAGCCTCCATCCTTGCAGTCACTATTGCTTTCTCTAATACCCAGATGCTCAAATTTAACCAACTGCACTTAAAATCATGGTCATAACAGAGAACACTTATATGTTAGAGCAGTGTTGCCAGTCGGCTACTTTTTTTTAAATTCAGATTTCTTGATTGCCACCACTTATTATAAACGGTAAAATTCCCTTCGTTTTCGCCTTAATAAATATGCCATTAAATAAGGCGTATTTTACAATTTCAAAAAAGTGGTGCCAATCAAGTATCTGAATTAAAAAAAAGTAGCCCATCTGGCAACACTGTGTTAGAGTGGTGACATATGTACAAGTCGTATACTCATATTCAATTTTTTGTCAAAAGTACAGTAATTCAGTTTTCAGTAATAGACGATGAAGATTTCAATTAAACTAACCAGAAAAGTTAACAAACATTGGCTTCCTAATTTGATTTTATTCAAAATTGTTTTAACCAACCAAAGTTAATGTCCGGGATCCAGATAAATTTTTCTTTGTTAGTAAAATTAGATTGACCAATCAGTAGCCTCCATCCTTGCAGGATTTTCGGTGTATACTGCAAACATCAAAAAGTTCGGAAAAATGCAGACGTCTGATTGATCAATCTCATCCCGCTAATAGCGAAAAATCTATCTTGATCCCGGCCTATTCAACACCCTTTAAATATTGGAGAAAGCCTTGACACGTGTCAGGCAAACGTCACACAAAGCAGGCAAAACAAAGAAGAAAAATCATTCATTGGCTCGTTCATATTCAAGAGCCAATGAATGATTTTGTTTCTTTGCTTTGCCTGCTTTGTGTGATGTTTTCGTGACGCGTGTCAAGACTTTCTCAAATATTTAGGGGGCTTTGGCTTATTTCACCACCATGAAGTTATGAAAGGAGAGGAACAGACATGTCAATCTTCCCGTGTGAAAAACTAGTTACCAAAAAAAACGAGTTATTTCCCTCTCTTCTGCCCTTTTCTCTCTTGATTTTGCTCGATAGCAGCCAATTTAGCAGTCTCCAATACAACATGCCGCTATATATGGTGGACGCAGGAGGGAGGGTGTTAGCGCGACCAATGACATAATAGACCAGCTCATGATGTTTAAAAGTCACACGGAGTTGGATCGAGGCTAACGAAAAAGACAGGCTACCGCGGTGGAACCGATTCTTCTTTATTTACAAACCTCTGGAGTCACGTGATGCTCTTTTCACGCACCTTCATTGGTGCATTCGAGCATTACGTGACTCCAGCGGTCTGTAAAAAAAGAAGAATCGGACCCACCGCGGTAGCCTGTCTTTTTCGTTAGCCTCAGAGTTGGATCATCTTTACACGATGATTAGTACAAAGCTGCGCGCCGATTTTTTTGGTGTCCATTGCCGTGTACAGATAATCAATTCCGTGTCATGTTATGAACTGGCCTTATATGTTGTTGGTCACAGTTTAGGAACAGCTTCAAATAACTTCATCTATATCTACTCCGAGGCAAACGAAAAAGACAGGCTACCGCGGTGCTACAGCGCCTAGAATATATAGTGTGGAAATCGGCTATCCCAGTAATACTTAAAAAAGTGTTAAAATATTGGATCTCTTAAATTTCAAATGATGCTGAAATCCAATGAGTCGATCACAGCGATATCTGCAAGATATTTCCTAAAACTTCATGACGATTTGGTTACAGAGTCTAGAATACCTAGTGTGGAAATATTTTATTAAACAACGCTATAAATTTATATCCCATAAATGATCGACGATACTGTTAAATCCCAAGTGTCGATCGCAGCGAAATCTGCAGGATTTTCTTATTACATTGTATAGACTAGCAATATCGTGCAGTTATAGAAAATATCCTGCAGATGTCGCTGCGATCTGTATATTTCAGCAGCATCGTTGCACATTTAAGGGATACAATATTTTAGCACTTATTAAAGTATTACAGGGATACCCAATTTCCACACTATATATTCTAGGCGCTATAATTTGGTCTAGACGCTGTAGCATTTTTTTTTTTACATTTTATTAACATACATCTGACCTGTATCCTTGGCGTCAAGCCCGCTGTAATAATACGATGTTTATTTTGAAATTTGAAAGTATATCACAGATGTCGCTGCGATCAGCTCCCCGGATTTCAGCGTCAGTGCACATTTAAGGGATACAAATTTTTAGCGCTGCTTGGATAGCAAATTTCCACATTATGTATTCTAGGCGCTATAGCGTTGAATTACACGTGTCTCTTTCTTCTTTAAAAAATATCCTGCAGATGTCGTTGCAAATGACTGTTTGGAATTCAACATCGTTGTACATTTAAGGGATTCACTACTTCCGCGCTTTTTAAGTATTGCTGGGATAGTCGATTTCTACAACATTTGGGCCCAGATCCAGATAGATTTTTCGCTATTAGCGAGACGAGATTGACCAATCAGAAGCCAGCCTTTTTGCGAACTTTTCGCTGCTAAAGGTAAACAAATTTTGACAGGTGTCAAGGCGGGGCTTATTTCTCTAACTGCGAAACTTTCGCAAAAATGCTGTCCAGTTTCAGAAAAAAGCTCCACCTTTCGCAATAAGCTAAAATATACACCTGGAGTGTGCGTCAACCTGCCGTTTTCAGTTTTACTGATTCAATTTTCAAATAATATTTGATTTTTAATAATTTGTTTTAATTATTAAGGGTAGATAAGTGCGCTGACAACTTTTCACATTAAAGTAGTTTATATTATTGGATTAAAAATTGAAATATGCAGTTTAATGCGTAAAGTTTTCACTTTTTTGTATTCGTTAACCATGTTTTCTGTATAAATTTACGAACTTTTTACAAGCCCATATTAGTTTTTTCAGAAGCAGACTAGTAAGAAATATATAAAATAAACTGAAAATAGCAATATTCAATGACGAAAACTGATAATTTACCCATTTCATAGTAAAAATATTTCTCGGCTGTATCATGCCATCAACCAAAGCAACTGAAAATTCTATCATCTCTCCCGGGCGTGATTGAGCTCAGCAATTTTCTGCTCGTGTGACAGTTGAAGGCGGAGTTTAAAGTTAATTTTCGCAATTAACTTTTCTCGATCAGTAAAACAGAGAGAACTTCGCAGCTAGTTTCTCGCTATTTCGCATGAAAATCTGCGGATACTCAGAGATGCCGCAAGCAGCGTAAGCGTACAGTTCGCAGTGGCATTTTCGCAGTCTCGCTTGAAACTCTGGAAGAGATCAATGGGTGTTGCATTTGTAAGTGTTCATTGTAAGAAAAATCGCAGAATTTTTTGCTATTCGACGATTGCAAAGATGTAAAAAACTCATCTGTGGCGTTTCAGAGATAGAAGAAACTAGGGATGCACCGAATATTCGGTATTCGGCCATACAATAGAATATTCGGTTAGGCGGAATATCAAACTATTCGGTAGGCTGAATATTCGGTTTGGCCGAATATCGAAATATTCGGCCAGACCGAATACTTAAAAAACCTTTTTTTTTTATCAATTAAAGAAACTTTAAAACTATCCTTTTCTTAAATAACAATTCAAAGCATAGATTTTTTTAGTGCAAAATTTACTTATAAAGAGATATTTTTTATCAATATATGAAGTAGTGTTAAACATTATGTAAAATTGATTTAAAATTTATCTTTATAATGCTTTCAAACTCTGAAATTTAAAAGTATTTGCCAAGCCGAATATTCGGTATTCGGCCGAATAGCAGAGCCGAAACTAGCCTTTTTTGCACCCGGGGCAAGCATGGATTTTGGCGCCCCACCTTCCTCTTCCACAAAGTATATTTCCAAAGAGAATTTTATTAATTTTCAAATAGTCGACTTATTTTAAAATTTAAAATATGTAATCTTCAAATATGTAATACTGAACTACGTAATCTACAATGGCGGATCCAAGGGGGGCGGGGGAGGTCACGACTCCCCTCTGAACAAAAATATTCTAAAGATCATTTTTAAAATGAAATATACAGTTAGAGTCCCGATTATCCGAGTTATTTTCTTCTGATGGACTGTTGTCTTCTATTATTATGAAACAGCCATTATAAATGAAGTGTTAGGTGAAGATGAAAGAGCAGTCGTAAAAAGTTAGAACTCTGATTTTGTGGTCAGAATGGGAAGAAAAAAAATGGTCATAATTTTTTTTTGGCCATTAAAATTTGGCCAAAAAAATTATGGCCATTTTTTTTCTTCCCATTCTGACCAGAAAATCAGAGTTCTAACCTTTTTACGACTGCTCTTTCATCTTCACCTAACACTTCATTTATAATGGCTGTTTCATAATAATAGAAGACATCAGTCCATCAGAAGAAAATGATCCACTCCAAAGGTATAATCCTTCATTTGGCGCCCGGGGCACATGCCCCCTCTGCTCCCCCTTAGTTTCGGCCCTGCCGAATAGTCACTATTCGGTATTCGGCTTGATAGTCACTATTCGGCTAGCTGAATATTCGGTATTCGGTTTACCTGTTGCTGAATATTCCGTATTCGGCCAAAATCTCTATTCGGTGCATCTCTAGAAGAAACTCATTTAATTTTAATGAAACTGGTTTCAAATGTCGTTTCAGATTATCAAAAAGAGGACACTCGATTGTTATGCGAAGAATTAAAACTTCTAATGAATGAATACCATACAGGATATTCGGTTTAAATGCAGGTAAAAAATGTCTAAATAAGATAGAAGAGTACACCCCAGGTAGCACAGCAATATCGGGAACAGCGATTTCGCAATACCGGTGAACACCGGATTGGCCGATATTGCATGGCTAACCTTTTTACTTTCTTCTATCTTTACAAGAAGAAAGTATTGGATTCGTAAAAATTTTCGACGGATTTACACGTTTTAGCGGTTAGAGATTCCGAAGAACATGTTTTTACAAAATGTCTGTCTGTCTGTGTGTGCCACAAATTTTGTGGGCGCTCTATCTCAAGAACTATTGCACGGAATTTAATAAAATTTCATATTCAGTTAGTCCCCGATATAAATTGGTGCTGATTAGTTTTTGGTGTAAATCGCTCAACAGGTGTGCTATGCCACATTCTTCAGGATTTCCGTAATAGCTCAATCTCCAGAACTAATGCACAGATTTTCATCAAACTTCAGATTCAGTTAATCCTTGACATGAGTTGAAGTTTTATATTTTTTGGTGTACATCGCTCAACAGGTGGCGCTGCTATACTGCATTTTTTACGATTTCCGCAATAGTTCTATCTCAATGACTAATGCTTGGATTTTCAACAAACTTCAAAATAAGTTAGTACTTAACATGAATTGACATTTTATACATTTTGGTTTAAATTGCTCAACAGGTGACGTTGCTATGCTGCATTTTTCAGAATTTCCACTATAGCTGTATCTCAAGAACTAATGCACGAATTTTCATCAAACTTCAGAATAAGTTAGTTCTTGACATGATTTGACTTTTATACATTTTGGTAGAAATCGCCCAACAGGTGGCGCTGCTATACCGTATTTTTCAGAATTTCCATTAAACTTCAGAATCAGTTAGTCCTTGACATGAATTGACATTTTATACATTTTGGTGTAAATCGCTCAACAGGTGGCGCTGCTAGGCTGTTTTTTTTGTGATATCCGCAATAGCTCTATCTCAAGAACTAATGCTTGGATTTTCAACGAACTTCAGATTCAGGTATACTTTGATATGAATTAGAGTTGTTTATGTTTTGGTCCAAATCGCTCAACTGGTGGCGCTGCTATGCTGCATTTTTCAGAATTTCCACTATAGCACTATCTCAAGTAACTAATGCACGAACTTTCATCAAACTTCAGATTCTTGTATACCTTGATATCAATTAGTGCTGTTTATGTTTTGGTGTAAATTGCTCAACAGGTGGCGCTGCTTTTCTACATTTTTCAGAATTTTCGCTATAGATCTATCTCAAGAACTAATGCACGAATTTCCATCAACCTTCAAATCGAGATATACTTTGATATGAACTGGTGCTAAATTGATGTAATTTCTTGTACTATTTAAATGATTTAATTGACGTGATTTATATAGAAGAAAGTTTTGTTATGGTCGCAACATACTAGTTTCCAATATCGGGGAAAGTCGGACAGGCCGATATTGGTCAAAACTGGATTCGGCATTATAAAATGGCAAAGCTTTTTACTTTCTTCTATCTTTACAAGAAGAAAGTATTGGATTCGTGGAAATTTTCGACGGATTTACATGTTTCATTAGGGGTCGGAGATTCCGGAAAACATATTTTTACAAAATGTCTGTCTGTATGTATGTGACACAAATTTTGTGGGCGCTCTATCTCAAAAACTAATGCACGGAATTTAATAAAAATTTATATTCAGTTAGTCCCAGATATCAATTGGTGCTGATTAGTTTTTGGTGTAAATCGCTCAACAGGTGGCGCTACTATGCAGCATTTTTCACGATAGCTCAATCTGCAGAACTAATGCACGAATTTTCATCAAATTTCAGATTCAGTTAGTGAATTGACGAATTATATGAATTGACGTTTTATACATTTTGGTGTAAATCGCTCAGCAGGTGGCGCTGTTAGGCTGCATTTTTTGTGATTTCCGCAATACATCTATCTCAAGAACTAATGCTTGGATTTTCAACAAATTTCAGATTCAGGTATACCTCGATATGAATTAATGCTGTTTATCTTTTGTTGTAAATCGTTCAACAGGTGGTGCTGCTATGTTACATTTTTCAGAGTTTCCACAATCTTAAGAACTAATGCACGAATTTTCATCAAACTTCAAATTCAGATAGACTTTGATATGAATTGGGGCTAAATTGATGTAATTTCTGGTACTACTTGAATGATTTATATAGAAGAAAGTTTTGTAATGGCCACAGCATACTAGTTTTTTTTTTTCTTCCAACATAGGAAGATATTGATTATCTGTCTTGGCATAGTATTGGTAATCAATATCTCTTTATATTAGGGGAAAAAATGTTAGAAATATTAATGAATCCAGGTTTGAATATATATGTATATAAACATTTTTTAAATTATTTAAAATAAAATTTTTATTTGGCTGATATAGAAATATATATTTATATATAATATATATACATATTTCGATGATATAGAAAATTAAATTTTTAAGTTCATTTTCATAATAATGCAGAAAATATCTAAAGAATGGATTTTATGATGTATGTTGAGTGACACTTTGACAAATGATTAGTGATGGAAATGCTCTGAAATAACCTAGAAATTGTTTGGGGGAAATTTTTTTCTTTTTTCGAAGGTATTTATTTTTTTTTTTAGTAAAATTTAAATACCATTAATAAAATAATTTATTCAAAATTTTATAATAGGTACATTCGGGTGTTTTTTAACTTTTTCTTTTCATGTTCAATGTTCTACTTGAAAACATTAACCCTTAAAGCTCAGGCGTCTTTTACACAAATTTTATTCGATCGGCACCACTTTTTAAAAAGTAGTTTCCTTCAAGTACACAATTTCAAAAATGCTCTGATTAAATAAGGTGAATTGTATTTTTCTTTATTACTGGCACCAAAAACAAATTTTGCAAAGATTAAGAATGTCTTCGCAGTGGAGCCAACGGAGTGGGAAGAGTTAACTTGTAAAATTGACAATTAAATGCTACTTTTCATAAAAAAAAAAAAGTTATATGCAAAATTATACAAATTATTGCATTTTGTGGAAATGGTAAGGTTGAGAGTGTAATATAGTATTACTTGTATAAAATTATTTTTATTACCAATTTTTCTTTTTTTTTCACATAAACAATAGAAATATTCAACAATTATTAAAAATAATATGTAGCTGAAAGAATTTATTCTTTTCTGCCCTTAACATAAATATAAATCTTCACATTGTTTAATTGTATTTATATATAAACTTTGCCCCCCCCCCCCTTTTTTTAAATCTTTTGCCACAATTTAGTTGAAAACATTTTGTGTTAACTCATTAAAGACGGTTGGGAAGAAAGCTTGCCATATAAGATGAACAAAACTTTTAAATTTAAATTTGGAAATTTTCACATTATCTATTCTCAAATTTTGGGTGATTAAATAATTCAAAATTCCAATGAGGAAAAACTGGTGTCAAAGAATTAAAAGAAATGTAAAAGAGGCTCGTCGTCAATGTGTTAAGGGTGCTAGTCACTCAGCTTCGGAATTCTCCTCCGTAATGTTAAATCTATGGACTTTTGATGGATTTGTATATTTAAAATATCTTCTCCCATATTTTTAACCTATTTTTTCAGTGTACTCTTTTTAAAGGATGTCTCTTTTTTTCTTAGCTTTCAAAGTATTTCTAAGTTCTATGCTGAATTTAATATTTTATGTGTTAAAAGCAGGCGAACTGTGAGTATGCTTTAAGCACTTCCTATAAAATTAAGTTTATACTTTAGAAATATTTTGAGAACTAAAAAAAAAAAAAATCTTTTAGGAAGTGTACACAAAAAAGAGAAGTTTAAAATATTAATTTCCCGAGGAGATATTTCAAATATATGAATGCATCAAATACCCATACACTTTACATTAGTAAGAGGAAATCAGAAGCTGAGTGACCAGCCCCCTTAAGTTACATATTCAGAAATCGGCCTGTGTTGTTTCTTGAGACAAATTATTCCAATATTAAAAAAAATATCAAAGCATTATTAAAATTTGAGTTTCCAATTTCTTATTCAATTCGACATTCAATTAACGCAGAACAAAATTTATATTTTATTCTTATGACAATTTTCACCCTGAACTTACCGACTCTACAATGCTGGGGGATGAATACTCAGTTGGAATACTATACTTATTTTCAATCTACAATCTGATCTTTTTCATGTTCAATATTCTACATAAAAACATTAACTTGTAAAACTGATAATTAAATGCTACTTTTCTCATTAAAAATAAAAAGTCATAACCAAAATTATATCATATACTGATTTGAGGAAATGGTAAGGCTGAAATATGCATTATTTGAAAAAATAATTTTTATTACACGAACAGTTTTTCATATACTTTTTTCAAATACTCAATAAATACTTAACCATAATTTTAAAAAATAACATATAGCTAAAATAGTTTATTCTTTTCACTTTTACTATAAATATTAATCTTTAGACTTATTTTTTGCTTTTATTTACACATAAAACTTGCAAAAGAAAAAAAAAGCAAATTTCTGTCAAAATTTATTTAAAAACAATAAATTCACCTGTTGTTATGTTTTCAAACTATTTTTTTTAATTACTCCTAAATTAAAAAATGTATATTATTAGTTTTGAATTTTTAAAGTAATTAAGTTAGAACAAAATTTATATTTTATCATTATGACAGCCTTCATTCTAAACCAGAGTCTGAATTACTTTATTGGGGGGGGGGGGGGAGATGAACAATCTGTTCAAATCCCATTTTTTCATTGCATAAACATAAATTGCAGCAAATTTTGTTTTATTTAAAAATAGTTTGACAATTTAAAATAGAAAGTGCAACTAAAATGACCATCAAAAACAGTTAAATACATTACAAACCATGCTGTTAAATTCAGCATGAAAAGGTATTATGGAACTAATTTTCTTTTAGTAAATTTTTATTTCCATTTACAATATATACATATGAAGTAAAAATAAAACCTTTTTATTTTTAGACATAAATTCAAAAAATGTTTAACATTTTTTTATGAAAAGCTCTTATTTGTAAAAAAAAATCCATTTTTCCCCCTTAAATAGAAAAATGCTTTTTTCCATCATTTAAAAACTTCCAGAAATTGTACACCTACACAAAAAATAGACTAATATAACAATAAAGCTATCTTAATTCCAATTCAGAATTTCTAATGCCTACTTAGTTGATGAAATCAGTAAGACATGGTGGCTGATAGAAAGTAAAATTTATTTGAACACAATAAATTTCAGTGTTAACCCCCCCCCCCCCCCACACACACACACACAAAAAAAAAGCAGTTAAATTAAAAAAATACTTTAAAAAGTCTTAAGTGATAAAAAGAAAGAAGATAATTAAAACATGGTACTTTTCATTATATCCATACATACATATATATATATTATGGAGTTTCCTCACTACCTAGGTGAAGCTATATAATACTTTTTTAGAAATACAAATTGATATAATCTCTATATTGCATATCAGGCATTTGAAATAAATAGAAATTAAAATAGTTTAGCTTTTCAATATCATCATAATTTATAAATGTTTCATTTAAATTAAAATTTTAGCTAGATTTTATGACTCAATTTTTATCAATTGTTTCTCATTTTTTTGGTCATGAATAGCAACTTTTAAGTTTAATTTACAATAATTTTAAGTTTATAAATTTATTTTATAAATATTTTATTGAAATATCTCAAACATGGAAGTGCTAATACAAAAAAACTTAAATTCTTAGAAATGTAAATAAAACATACTATGTAGAACAAATAAAATTTATTAATCACAAAAATGAATTAAATGTTTTTTATTTACAAACTATTATTATTCATAATTATACTATTACAAAAAAACAACAACAACAAAAAAAAAAAATCTGCAGCAAGTCATCTATTTCTTGTTTATCTGTACATTCTTTTCCTTTGAAAATAATTTCCATCTCAATCAGCAGATCTTGCAAGGACCTTTCCAATGCAGTTAGAGATGGCGTGCCTTCTTCAAACTTCATTTCCACACTCACTAGAAAGATACAATGAGTCAAAATCAAAATCTGGCCAAGTAAATACTTGCTATAACAATTAATAATTTGCAATAGTTTATTTATTCTGTTTATTAAATTTTACAAACTATGTAATTGTAAATGTGAGATTTGAATTTATTCACCAAAAGTTATAGCTTGAAAATTAAATATTTTTACAACATTGAGGATTTTAAAGGACTAATAGTATTTTTCCATGTATGATATGTCTTCATGTAACATGCATGTCCATCCTCATTTTAAGATAAAAACTATATTTGATTATATTAAAATCTAATAGTTAGCGCTAAAATTTTGCAGTATTCACAATGTATTGTTTAATGGTTTTATAAATCTGAATACAGAATTGCCAACCAACTACTTTATGCAGTGATCAATGATATTGTGTAGCAATAGTCATTAATGATACTCTGTTATAAGAATCAAACATAATTAAAAAAAGATAAATTCCAACTAAAGTGCAGAGTTCATTCTAGGCGTTTTTCACGGGACGGGCCGCCCTGCCTGCCCTTTTTTTACAAAATTTGACACCCCGATGGCCCCACTGTCCGAAATCCCCGCCCCGCAAGCCCTATCACTCGGAAAATCGACCAAGGGAAAAATAGCGCCCTTTCAGTTAATATCATCGCTTATTTCAAGCAAACTCTAAACTATTTGTAAACATTATATAATGTTCCTAGCCCCATTTTACTCCTAATCTGTTGCTTTTCACACACCCCCCCCCCCAAACATCCTCATACAGACACCAATTATTTTCAGTAAAATTCCAGCACCGACACAGTCATAATTTCTCTCTCTCTCTCTGTTTCTATACCCCGCTTCTCGGCTACTGTGAAAATTCAGCTGAAATAAGAAAGAAAAAAAAAAAAAACCGGAAAGGTCCTTTGACAAAATTGCCGTTTTTTCGAGATTCTCTGACGAAATTGGTTTTTTTCGGCGAACATTTCTCAAAATTTGCAATATAGTTTATGTCCAAATTTTTGGATTTATGACTGATTTTTTTTTTTTTTACATTTTCGGAAAAGAATCGCCCCTGCACTGAAAAGTGTCATGAATGGAGTAAAGGGGTAGTAGCAAAGACCTTTTTAGGGGGGTGGGGTCAGCGGGGGAAGAGTTAGTTGATTATTTATCATTACATTATTGTGCCCTTTTTTTTCACTAAAGTGCCCTATTATGGCAAAGTGCACCCTGCCTGCCCTTGATCCTAGAATGAACTCTGAAAGTGAATATTTAAAATACAGTAAAACCTCCCAAAAGCGACCACGTTCTGTTCCTATAAAAATTAGTCGCTTTGAGAGGTGATCTCTTAATGGAGGTCATGTTTACATCTAGATTTTAATTGTTGAAAAAAGGTAACAATTAATGTTAATAAACTTTATATTTCACATTAGGAAAAAATATGAAAGTTTAAGTATCAAAACAAAAGTTAATTACTATAGAGTTAAAAAAAATGAATACATTGACGTTTTCTTTGATTTTACGGTTTTATCTTTTATAACTTTTATTTCCAAGTCCTTTCGAAATTCCCGTAAATAAATACAATTTTTTTTGGACGGGAATAAATAATGACGATTTCATTAATTTATCTATTTCTTTGAGAGGTTCCTGACAGAATAGGACAGGAGAGTTTATTGACCGTCATTCTTAATGTGTCATCTGAGTTAAATTCATTGCCTAAAAAGGCACAAAGGGGTTTAAACACTTAAAAGTAATTGTAATAAAAAAATTTCTAAACTTAGTTTAGAAGTTTGATGAATAATGCACTCTCCAGAATTATTTTTGTAACAAAACCTTCTTCAAGCGACCAGGAAAAAACCAAATTTGTTTCATTTTCTTCAAAGAAATTGGTCACTCATGGAGGGAGTTCAACTGGAATGGTCTCTGGATGGAGGTAAAATTAGTATTGAGCCTATGGGAATAAATTTTGTTCCATAAAAAAATGGTCGTTCAGGGAGATAAAAGTAAAAATAGTTTTAAAAACATACACTTTTATAAGAATTCAATGTTTATCTTAAAAATCACACATACACTTTGTTTCACCTTAATTTGGCAGTGCTGATTACCATAGATTAACCGAATTGTAGCCATTGCCGTAGAAACTGGAGATTGCTCAAACAGCAGAGGATTACTAATAAACAATGAAAAGTACCATTTTGGCGGAAAAATATAACGTGTGTGCCAAAATCGGTACTTTTAAAGTTTCTATGAAATTAATTTTATTATATAACCATTTATTAAAATAACGAATGAAATTATTATTATTATTTTCTTTTGTTTACCACTTTTTAAATTGATTTCAACACTATTTTATATTATATTAGCTGACACACCTGACATACAAAATGCGAAAAATATCTAAAAATCACTGCATGAATTCCTGAAAAACTTTATTGAAAATATGGCAAAATTTACCATATTAAGCTAAAAGTTTGAATTCCATGTACAAATGACAAAAAATCACATTGGAATGCAAAAAATTGCATCAAAAATTCTCTATTTAAAATCACGGAAGGAAAAATTTCTTATTAATATTTAAGCTGCGAGTTTGAAACTGAATAACCTTTTACAAATGTCAAAAAATCATTGCAAAAAATATAAAATTGCTGTACGAATTCCGAATATATTTTACTGAAAATAGGACAGCAATATCTATATTGGGTTAAACGATTAAAACAGAATTATCTGACAATCTATTTAAAATAGAAAAATTGGTATTTATACCACGCCACTGGCAGAAATCTGGAAAAGGTTTGGCTTCACGACCTCAGACTGAGCCTGTGTCATCTTTAATGTACCTATAACTTTTGTTATTAGGATACAAAAAAGACATGATTTTTATAAATTTACATAAAATTTTTATGATGCCCCCTCTTCCTCTGCTTTAAAATACATGATAGCAACCAAGAAGTTTATATTCCCAAAACAATTACATCTCTAATTGCTAATATAATCAATGTTTTATGTTTCAAATAATAAAATTATAACTATTAGTTAGACGTTACAAACAGGGATGTAGTGGAGGGTATACGGGGGTATACGCTGTATACCCTCTGGATTTTTTTAAGGAACACCGTATACCCTCTGTTTCTCAAAAAATCTATAGTAAATACACTCTAGGGTATACGCTCGGCCTTGAGCGTATACCCTCTGCTTAGAGAGTATACCCTCTGTTTTTTTTACAACTACACCACTGGTTACAAAAATTATATAAACTACAGAATAAGTAATTTCATGAGTTAGTATATAATAACTGAGGATAGACAAACAGTTTTTTAAGGCCGAAACCGAATTTCGGTGATCTTCCTACTTTCAACCGAAAACATCCAAAAATTTGTTTAAAGTAATTAAATTGTATACATGAAAGTAATTAATACATACATAAATATACAGAATTATTAATTAATTATACACATTTATTACATATGCATAATTATTAATTAATTATGCATATTTATTAAATATGCATAATTATTAATTAATTATGCATATTTATTAAATATATATAATTATTAATTAATTACATATGTGGCCCAAATTGACTCTCTGTGCCTTAGACCCAAAACTTTTTATTTTCATATAAAATAAAACATAATTAATTCATTAATGACACAGAAAGATTTTCTAACTATACGAATTTCATTTATTTAAAAAATATTTCAGTTTTAGGTATTCACACCTCGATTTATCATTCACAATGATTTCTGTAAAGGAGTATCTGTCATACTAGAATTTTCTAAAAGAGTATTTGAAACACTTCTGTGGTTTCAAACTGAAAATTTTCTATTACTGTTATGTCCAGGGATGTAGTGGAGGGTATACGCCATATACCCTCTGGATTTTTTTTTAAGGAACACCGTATACCCTCTGTTTCTCAAGAAAGCTATAGTATGTATACACTATGGTATACCCTCTGCTTAGAATGCTGGTTATGTCTGCAGCTTTTAATGAGCACGTGAAAAAGTTTAGTTATATATGCATTGCTTGCTTTATTATTTGCACTCACGTCTTGAATCAGTCATGACTGATAATTATAAACAATGAAGTTCGTAGCAATAAATAGTCTCATTTGAGTCGATAAAGCTCAAATCGATGAGCAATGTTGAAAATTTCCGAAGGAAGAAACAAGATTTTTGGAATAGTGATAATTTTGATCCAGCCGCATTTTGGCCGAAATTCAGATTTTGGCACAAAATCTCTAATACAGTCGAACTCGCTTATAACGAGCCCTGTTTTAACGAGGAAATCAGAAATGCTTGGTTGGTACAATGTTAAGTCTATGAGAGCATAACTCGCTTTTAACAAGCAAACCCCGGTTATAGCTAGCAATATTTCTATGATTCATGAAATTTCTATTGACTTCCACCCTCTCCAGCTTAGCTAATCGTTTCTTGGGAAAATTCCTTTAACATTCCGAAGTCAACCGAAAGTTAGTGATGAGTCATAAATCCTGAGAACAAGTGAAGGTGGAATTTTTCATTGTGTGAAGGGCACGTGCGAAGACTTCCCACGGACGACCTTGAGGAGACGTACAGAGAAGACAGAGGTTGGTGATTGGATGGAAATATACTCTGCATAGGAGACTTGTGTAGAAGTCATTCTTTGATTTGGATTCATAGAGTATGTTCGTCAAATCTGATCTTCGATGTCAAAACGTAAAATTTTATAAGTTGCCGAAAAAGTAAGGATTTTACGGGAATTAGAGAATGGCTTAAAAAATTCAGAAATCTGCAAAAAGTATGATTTATCTTCTACTGTTTCAACTTTGTTAAAAAATAAGGAAAAATTAATGACTGCGTACGCTCAAAATAAGAATGACTGTAAACATTTGAAGAAATGTGCTAAAGATGATTTGGACGAAGCTTTTTTGAAGTTGATGAAGGTGCAACGTAATGCAGATTTACCCGTAAGTGGTCCACTTTTTAAAGTTAAAGCAGAAAAATTTGCTGAACAATTTGACTATTCTGGATTTGTATGTTTGAATGGATGGCTTGATCGATTCAAGAATGTACATGAGATAATCTTTGGAAACATTTGTGGTGAAGCAAAGTCTGCCACCCACACATTGCCGGTTATTTCCCCTCTATTAGACAGGCACTTCGCAATCTACGAAGTTTTCGTGTTGGGCTGCATTCGGAGAGTTTTTCCATCTGTTTTATGCAAATATTTCGGCAAATGTGTGGGCGTAAAGGATTTTTCTCATAGCTCGGGAAAAGGTATTGGTAGAAGATTAAAACAATGCAAAGAAACTTTTAACTTGCGAACAATTTATATGCCTGCCTGCCAATTTATTTATTTACTTATTCACACTTTAAGTGAGGATATCTCTAAAACGGTTCGATTCCGACGGGTAGTTCCATTGGGCTTTTTGATGTGCATGACGAGACCTTTCTTTTGATGCCACTCTCGTCCAAATCCACAACTTGCACCTGGGAACGTTCCCTAGTTAGTTACATGTTTTATTATTTAATTAATTTTAAGAGCTATTAATATATAAGTCTTATTTTATTTCTAATAAACATTTAAAATTATACATAGTCGTATAATAAAAACATTATGAACAGCAGATGCATGAATATGCTTAGCAACAAGCTTTTCAAAATTTTATTTTTTTTTCTTGTTTGTTTAAATGTTCTATTTTTTATACATATATCTACCAAACTCTCCTCAAATATTATATCCTTTCTAGTTTCTCTGTTAACATTTATAACTTAACTCTCCATATGGACACATAAGAATGCTTCCATTTTGTCATTGTTTAATTAAATATAACCTTTAATATGTGTAGTATATGTGGAGCTATGTAATATAGATTTTCAAAACACCAGTTTGGAGAAAAAACTTATATTCTTTTTAATATTTATAATTTTTTTTTTTTTTTTTCCCCAGACATAATGCTTTCACAGTTGCCTTCTAGCATTCATAAAGACTTATTTATTTGTCAAAATTTAATAGAAATTTATAATTTTCTTAGTAGAAAATATTTATAAGTGTGTTATAAATTAATTGATCCAAATTTAAAATGAATTAGCTGTAAACCAACTTTTAAAAATAAAAACCAGCTTTTTTTTTAAGTGGTTAAAACCAAAAAAAGCTGGCAATCCTGCCATTTCTTGAGTCATTTTTCTCTGTTTGCGTGGAAATTCGGTTCAAAACACCCACTTTGACACTATTTTCTGAAAGATTATTGTGTTTGCAAAAGAAAAAAAAAAAAAAAAAAAAAAAAAACAGCTTGATTACATAGTTTCTGAACAACAATGCCTGCTAGTTTCATGCATTTCGAACAAAAGTAAATTAAAACTTATGTCATAAAGTTGCGTTTTTGGATTTGAGAACAGCCTTAATATACAGAAAGCATGAAATGTATATGAAGCAAATTTATTTTTGATTCTTGGGAACAGATGTCATATACTCCCGTGGCTGCTATTTTGGATTTCTTGGTGATCTTTATCGATATGGCAACCACGTTGAGTGTTGGTTCTGCTAACCCCTTTTTTTTGGGAGATTGTCTTTTGCATCGGATTTATTTGATTGACCATGGCTTCCGTAAGTTTGTTTACCTGCTGTGGGAGATGTTATTACAGGGTGTCTACAAAAATTGTAAAAAAAAGTTCCCTGATTTTTCCATGATTTCCTTGACTATCATTATCAGACTTCCCTGATTTCCATTATTAACAATACACATATGGTATTTTTTCATGTAAACCAATTCCTCGCATAACACACTTATCCAACTTGCTAATATCTCGTTTGGGAGAAAAAAACAAGAGATAAACAAAAAAACTGCCTAATATTCATTAAGTATTGGTTGACAGTTTTATAAATCTGAACTCAAAATTTAGTCCAACTTCATACAGTGGTAACCAGTAAATCTCCTCATTTTCTGAAAAATATTAAATTCTAAGACTTATCTATATCTGACGGGATAGCTAATTGGATTAAGCTGACCACCTGGTTAGGTTATGCTAATGTATCATTTTAAAATGGGTAAATTGCCTTCAATATAAACGCTATCAACAGAAAATGAGGAAATCTGATCACCTTAATTTGCGTTAAATATCAAAAACTTATCAACATGTGAAAAAATATGGTATATAAAGTAGACGAATCAGTCTCGTTGACAAGGTGAAAATGCGAATAGTTTTGCATATAGACAAATTTCCCTGATTTTCGAATATTTCTACAAAGTTCCCTGACTTTTCACTGATTTTTCCAGATCAATAAACCTCCCTGATTCCTTTTTCCATGATTCCCCGATTTCCAGATTCTGTAGACACGTCCTGTATTAAGAAATATCAGGGAATTTGATATATTTTTTGCTAATTTATTTCTTAAATAGTGTTATTTATGTTTTTTTTTTTCTGCAATATTGCTCTTTTCTGTCAATGAAAACATAGTTTTATTGACGTCATTAATGATGTATTCTGATATTCGAGATTGAACATTTAGCTGAGCCGTGTTTTGACAACTCAACTCTGCATGTTTTATAATTTGCAGTCAGGGAAGTTTTGAAGAACGGAGACATTTTGTATTTGTTTTTTATTGTAAAATTAAAATTATGGTAATGCGAAGTTTGATATTGGTAGTATATGTTCAACATTGCAAGTTAAAGTTTTTGTGTGATGAGCGATTCCGTGCGGAGAGTCACACACGTAACGCAGGCTTTAATTTTCATTTATTCAATTATTTATTAAATT
The DNA here is from genome assembly GCA_963932465.1 of Maratus speciosus. Lineage (NCBI taxonomy): Eukaryota > Metazoa > Arthropoda > Arachnida > Araneae > Salticidae > Maratus > Maratus speciosus. The sequence continues at coordinate 331,941,244 of OZ010796.1, read as the reverse complement.
TTAATTGTGATTTTAGGTGGTATGGTAAATAAGTTATTACTATATTTTTTAGTTTAAATGTGTGGAAATAAAACTCACAGAAAGATATAATTTAATTTCATACTCAAAATGTGCTTTTTTTCTGAAGTAGAAAAAAAGCACATTTTGAGTAATGAAATTAAATGATATCTTTCTGTGAGTTTTATTGCCACACATTTAAATTTAAAAATATGGTAATAACTTATTTACCATACCACTTAAAATCAGAATTAACATTAAAATTTAATAAACAATTGAATAAATGAAAATTAAAGCCTGCATTACGTGTGTGACACTATCCATGGAATCGCCCTGATTTAGTTTGAAATTGTGAGTAATTATTTTTATTTTTTTTCTGTAAAGTTAAATGCAAATTTGAGAAATTATGGCGAGTGACCATTTTATACAGTTGGGTTTCAAGGAATGAGATGTCTGTTAAGGTATGTTGATAATTTTATGTATATTTCTCATGCATTTCATGCATTTTTGAGATTGTTGTACAGCAACGTACGTGCATTTACTGCTGATTTAACAAGTTCTGTGCATTTTTGTGATTACTGCAGAAGTAGTTTGCTTAATCCAGTGATTTTTTTTTTTTTTTGGTTAAAGAACACGTAGCGTTCATATGTTCGTTTACTAATTGCCGCTTTAACGAGTTTCGTGCATTTTCCAGATTGCTGCAGAAGTAGTTTGCTGAATCCAGTGCCTTTTTTTTTTTGGTCTATGAATGTGTAGCATTCATACGTTTATTTACTAATTGCCGCTTTAACGAGTTTTGTTTATTATTTACATTTTTTTGTTAAGTTACATTTTATTTTTGTTGTGCATAAATCGGTGCTTGGCGACATTTACTACTTGGCAGAAAAGGGGTTTTCATGGCAAAAAAAGAATTCAAGATAGCGGATGCAGGAATGCATGACATCTGGGCACAATCCCAGAACAGGCGAGACACCCCATTTGGCGATTTTTCTGACAAGCGCCAAACACCCCACATACGCCAACCTAAAATGCGACAGCCTGAAAACCAACGTGATTAGTCCACTGCCCTGAATGCTTCCAGACTGTTTTTTACTATGTCATCATCCTGGAATCATGGGAAATACAACATTTATAAATAACGATGTATTAGAAAACACAGGAGAGCTGATTTTTATGAGATTCAAAATAAAACAAACGATTTCAACATAAGTTTATTGAAAAATGTGAAATTTATAAAGTACATTTCCAAATCAGAGTAACAATTTAATGATTAAAATTTTCATTTTTCAACAACTTTTAGAAAAAATCATGTTGTCATTTAATATTTTAAAGTACGTCCCTATATCGGAGTAAACATTGAACAATTCATTTCTAATTTATAGAAGTATGAACACTTTGCATTCATAAAAAAATAATATATATCACTGAATACAGCAACATTGTTCTGCAGCAATATGAAAAATGCAGGAAACTCGTTAAAGCGGCAATCCCTAAACCTTGTATGAACGCTACACATTCATTAACTGAAAAAAAAAAAAAAAAAAACATCACTGGATTCATCAGCTCTCGCTGTGTAGCAATCTCAAAATTCATCAGCTCTCGCTGTGTAGCAGTTTCAAAATGTACAAAACTCGTAAGGCCAGCATACATGAGAAATATACAATAAACGGCTAATATGAAACACTACAACAAAAAATGCATAAAATTATTAACATACCTTAACAGACATCTCCTTTCTTGAAACCCAACTCTAAAAAATGTTGAATCGCCATAATTTCGTAAATTTGCAGTCGTCAGTAAACTTCATTTAACTTTCTAGCAAAAAAAAAAAAAAGAACAAATACTCACAATTTCAAACTGAACTACACAGTTACTTTAACTTTCAAATTTTACAACTAAAAACAGCAAAAAAAAAATTAACAATAACAAACTTTTGCCTTGCCGTCATTTTAATTTTACAATTACAAAATGTCTTCCTTCTACACAAATTACAAAACATGCGAAGTTGAGTTGTCAAAACACAGCTGAGCTAATTGTCAATAAAAGTTTTCAGGTAGGCGTAACTATCCAATACACAACAAATCAACCAATCCCATATTCAACTGATCCAAATTCAAGATCAGACCACTGTAGGCATGGAAAGAATTTACGAAACGAACTGGTAACAACAAAAATCCATTTAAAGCCTCACCAAATTGAACGATGCCAAGTGTCTCGGCTGTTCTGGGATTCAGCCGACATCTGTTTCTATAAAAGTTTTGGTGTTATTACCAGAGTTGAATAATATAGACGCACGCGCACACGCGGAAAATTTTCCACAAAATTCAGAACTTTGCGGAAAATTTCTTAGAAAAAAAAAAGTAATTTTTGTTCTTGTATTTTTTTTTTTTTTTAAATACCGAAAAATTAAAAATGTTCCCCAATTTTATGTATAATTTATTTATTGTTTGCCAGGGGTGATTCTGTTCCGAATTTTCCAAAAATTTAAGGCATTCGGTTCCGAAAATTAAAAAAAAAAAAAAAAAAAAAAAAATCGCCCATCAGTCCGAAAATTCCGGCATAAAAAATATCACTGAAATATATTGCGGATTTCAACAAATGGTCGCCTAAAATAAACCCATTCCGTCAATTGTTTGCAAAAAACAGTTTTGTCAAAGCATCGCAGAAAAAACACGAATTTCTTTAAAGGATTGCGGGAAAAAATATTTCTTGTTAAAGAATCGCAGAAAAAACGCAAATTACGTCAAAGAAGCACAGGTAAAACGAATCTCGTAAAAGCATAGCGGAATAAACACGAATTTTGTCAAAGGATCGTGGAAAAAAAAACGCAAATTTCGTAAAAGAATCGTGGAGAAAAACTAATTTCGTTAAAGGACCATGAAAAAAACACAAATTTGGTAAAAGGGCCGCAAACTAAAAATTTCTTTAGTGACATACAACATTATGTGCATTAATATTTTGCAATAATTAAGTAAACCAATATTAAATACTGCTTATATTTTAAAGTTATTGATAAATTGCATTTAATTTTAAATTGATGATACAGATTAAACCAATTTTGAAAAAGTGGTTGAAAAAATGTGATAAATAATAATTTGATAAATTCATAAAGCAGCCAGTAATTTTACACAGGTTCTAAAGCGTATGCATATCAAATTGATCAAAATTTGTAGCAATATATACAGCAAACTCACACATAATTTATAAATAGATTACAAAAATTATACTTTTGAAATTTAAATCAGATTTTTTCCCCACAACATTAAAATATTTGAATAGCTACTAAATGTTATAATGTTTTTGAAGTTATTTAACATTTAGTCAGATGTTTTTTAAATGTATAATACTTCTTTTTACACAGTTTAATATTGTTATAATTAACAATAACAAATATTACATTTTTTACAAGTGAATTACTGATCATTTTCGTTACTGATTATAATGCTTTTTCACACTATTTCAAAAAATCAGAAAATATGTGATTTTATCATCTGATTTAAATCAATTGATTAAAATCATTGACACTATATTGCTATGTTTATTATATATAAAAGAAAGAATAACTTGACTATTAAAAGGAAATTAGGACATTGTAAGTTATATTAGATTTAAATATCATTTTAAAATTAAATGCTTTTTATGTTTGTTAGATAAAAACAATTCTTTTTACAAACTTACTGCACTTAAATTTTTCACAATACTCAGGAATTACACTTAGAAACAATTATTTAAAGCTTTGTTTTATGTATTCATAAGTCACAATACTTGTAGAAACTTTCCAAATTATGTTCATCTTAGATTTGAATACTTTTTTATGTCATTTTAAACATTTGGAAAATTTCTGATTTTAATCAATGATTTTTTTAAAAAATCACTTGATTAAAATCATGATTTAAATCGCTTATTTAAATCAACTGATTTAAATCGTTGACACCCTACATAAATATGACTAATTATTCAGCCCAGTAATGGACATCCGTGATAAAAACTTAATAAATAAAATTTTAGGGTACTACTTGGTTATCCCGTCGACCAAAAATCTATCGTCAAACTATAAGATTAAATGTCAATAATCAGGGGTGGGGAATTTTTAGAAAATCCTACTCACCAAGGATTTACTCTACCAGCCAACAAGACTTAAGGTACAGTATAAGAGAAATAAAAGAAAGTTTAGTATAAGGTAGAACTTAGTACCATGTTTACATTGCGGTAAATTTGAAAAATATAGCCAACAATTAGAATAAAAAAGTTTTTGGCATATCTTCTATAGTCTGCAGTTTTTCAAAGATTGCCTAAAAATTCACTCGCCCTGTCAGGAAATCTACTTGCTAGTGGCGAGTAAAATGATGTATTTCCCCATCCCTGTCAATAATGGTTGATCGTAAATGTCACATTCACTTGACTTTAGGGAAGTTAGACGTGTTTACACCATCAAATGATTTTTATTCCGACGTTTTATTTGTATTTATTAATGTTATACTATTTTTATTGTTCTTTTGTTATTTAAATAAAAATTATGCCAATTGGTCGACGGGATAACTAAGTAGTACCAATTTTAGAAATGGCTGTTAGTATATGAAATTCAAAGTTATCTATTATTACTACCAAAAAAAAATTGCTGCAAATTTTGCAATAAAGAATATAATAAACTTATTTAAAATGAAGCTCTTAGCATCTTCATTAAAGATTTTCACTGAAAAACAGTGGAACTTCAAAACATTATTTTCTGCTTCCTGATTGGTTTGATTATGAGTGTCACCAATAATGCAAGATTATAAAATATGCAAGGGGGAGTTATGAAAAAAAATAATAAAAGCTAAATTTTTATTGGTATTTTTTTTATAAAACAAAAATATTGAAGGGGTCCATTACTGGCACATATACCCTAAATACATGATAAAATAACTTGTCAAATTAAAAAAATTTACTGTAATAGTACTAATTTTAGAAATGGCTATTAGTATATAAATTTCAAAGTTTTCTATTACTCCCAAAACAAAATATAACCAAAAAACATTTCTTACAGTATTATTCGGCCGTGTTGAATTCACACACTTTTCTCCGGAAGAGATTTCTGTGTGGGGGTGCACTTTTTGACCATTGAAAACACAAAATCTCAAATTTTAATGTACCCTCCGGGCCACCCCCTGAAATCAACACTGCAATAATGCACTTGAAATTCGGCAAATGGGCAGATTAATCACCACGTTTCTAATTTAGACCAACTTTTTAGCATAAAAAATTTTCACATAAGAACATGATAAAGACATAATGGCAAAAGCAAACAGATGTTTCATACCCCATAATAAAAAAATGTCAGCCAAAAAGAAACCAGGGTTGGGTTTTTGACATGACAGTGGTAAACACCATGTTTTTACCGGTTTATTCCGTCAAAAACCTATCATTTGAGATTTTCCTCCAATTTATAGTGTAAGTGTAGCATACAGTACATTTCTAGATTAATTTTTTCTTGTTGTTCTTGTTATTATTATTCACAATTACTTTATTAAATTTATTTAAAAGAAGAGCATTTCCTAAATGGGAAAAATTTAAATACAAGAGTAAAAGGAAATAACAATATTTGTCATAATCTCCACTAATATAGATTCTACTAACTGCAATGAACATTAATATTATATGATAATAAAAGGTTATTATAATTATTAAATAACATTCTACATACATTTTTAATAAAATACTTTAAAATTATTTTAGAGATGCAAAAATGCTGTTATATGGTATGACAATAGATGTCAAGCATGGACTGTGGCCACTGAATAAATTTGAATATTCTTAGATATAATATTTTAAAATGCATATATTTTCATTTTCACTTGAATAAGCAGAATCTTAAAATTTTAAATTAATAATTTTTTTATACAAACATGTAGGACCTGATTACAGGTGAAAACTCTTAGACTTAAATTTTAACACATAACAAAACAATATTTAAGAAAAATCAGAATATAATGTCCTGTTCCTGTATACATTTTACTTAAAATTATTTAGGTATTATTTAAAGTGAATTGAAAGAAATAACGCATTGCATATTTTTATATACATATGACTGTATGAGTAAAAATCTTTCACCGTTAAAATTTTTCTTAAATTATTATTAAATTTAGAGAGATTCTTAAATGTTTTATTTATTTTTTAATGCAGTTAACTTTTTAATTAATGGATCTACATTTCTGCTTTAAAGTAATATTTAATTATTTATTTATTTTAAGGAAATAATTAAATTACTTAACAAAATAATAAACTACTTAACAAAAATATATAGTTAAAAATTGAGTTTTCACATGGTTTAAAGTTTAATATGGATTTGCAATTTTAATCTCTACAAGATTTAACTTTGAAGAACAAGTCTTATTCCTTTCTTCGAAAAGATGTATGTAATTCTCAACTATTAAAATATATTTTATTTCATTTATTTATATAAATCAAGTTTTGCTATATAGAAATAAAAATAATCAATGAACAATTTTGATTTAACACTTTAAGAAATCTTACTTCTGAGGAAATTTCTGAGAAAGCTATTTAGTTTTAAAGAGTGTAATAATTAATGCTGAAATTATACACATTTTTTAATCTTACACTTATGGGTTATAGAATTTCTTTAAAAAATCTAATTTTTACAGAATATGCCAAATAGCTTAAGATTATTATAGAGATCTGCTAACAGAGATGTAGGGTAGATGTGCCAGTAATGGACACCCTTAAGGAATTTCTTTAAAAATTATTTTTTTATTAATAGTTATAATTATTATATTCCAGTTTTTTTCAATATTATATTAATCTATCAACAATATTTAACCATTCTTATAGCCTCATTTCGCCATATGAATAGAAATTTAATTTTAAATAACAGAAATATATCAAAACACCCAAAAGCCCAGTAATGGACACCCTCTGGCCCAGTAGTGGACACCCTCTGTTCCAGTAATGGACACCCCATAAAAAGTAATAAATATATTTGTTTTTATGACTGTATTTAGAACCAGAATTTAATGAATACCTACTAATGAAACAAAATAGTTATTTTTAAATAAATTTAACAATCAGAATACCAGTAATTAATAAAATATTTGTGATAATCATTTACTGTTTGCATCAATTATTGTACTTATCAGAAGATCGAGGTTTTAATTATTTTAGATGGATAGTTTAAAATACTAAATATCAGACAATTACAGCTATCAAATTATTGAAACAGTGGTGGATTTAAAAGGTAAAAAAAAAAAAAAAAAGTTTTGGAATATTAATGTTTAGTTTTGTGTCACTATTTTTAACAATCTTCCAGAGATTACTTGATCCTATCATTTATAATAATCAATATTACAAATATGAAAGAAATGATATTGTGAGTTGAATATTTTAAATACTAAATAAAATAATTTCAAAATAAAACTGTAGAACTGATGTTTGAGGCCACTGATCTGCAGATTTACTAGTTTCATGAATATTACCTATAACTTTCATTAATAATATTACATTTATTTTTTTTTTTTAATAAGAAAACATTTAAGACAGAAAATGGATTTTTAATAGCTTCTGTAACTTAATTGTTTTTATTTAGACGGAGAGGGATTAAGCCCTATGAACCCCTCTTTGACTGTGCTCTTAAACAGTATTTTCTGCTTCCTGGCTGGTTTGATTGCCAGATTGTAAAATATGTGAGGTATATATATGTACTACACAAAAAAAAAAAAAAATAATAAATAAAATAAAATATCAAAATTTTATTAATCACATAAAATAACTTAAAAGCAGCTATTTATAAAAGTTTTGGTGTTATTACATTTTTGTAAGTATAATTTAAAAATTAAATTTGATTATTTAGGTTTGCAGTTAAGCCAAAGTATTTTATGCACTATAAACATTACTAAAATTGCATTTTTAGCATTGTCTACATGGGGTGTCCATTACTGGAAAATGACTAATTAACCATCCCAGTAATGGACACCCCCTCTTAAAACCTTAAAAAGAAATGAAAATTTGTAAATAGCCATTAGTATATAAAATTCAAAGTTTTTTATTGCTACTCAAACAAAAACATTCAAATTTTGCAAGAAAATAAATAATATATAAATTAATTAAACGAAGCCAGCTCTTAACCTCTTCATTAAGATTTTCACAGAAAAACAGCAAAACTTTGAAACATTATTTTCTGCTTCCTGATTGGTTTGATTAAAAGCGTCAACAATAACATAGTTTTATAAAACATACAAGGGGGAATTATAAAAAAAATAATTAAAGCTAAATATTTATTATTTATTTTTTTATGAACCAAAAACATCAAGGGGTGTCCATTACTGGCACATCTACCCTATATGTATTATTCTAATACAATTCTTTTTTGTTTTTCTCGGATACATAATATACTTCAGAGTCTTTTCAATATTGAATATTTCATGTAAAACAACTTAATACTAAAGACAGAATGAAAAAAGATAATGTAAAAACAAACTACAACTAAAAAATAGGTTTTTGACAGTTTTCGACCTTTTTAACAAAGAGGTTTTTGACATGACGGTAAAAACCATGGTAAAATCCGGTAAAAACCGTCATGCGTCAAAAACTTGCCAACACTGAAAGAAACAGAAGCTAACCTATTGAAAACATAATTATAAAATGGGGGGAAACTATACAGATAAATACTATACTGGCTAATCTCATAAAATACAACGAACAACAACATTTTATTTTCATTACAGAAGTTAAAACAGGTTGATGGTGTTAAAATGTAGAAGCAATACTTACTACTTCAGCTTTCCAAAATTTCGAGCTTTCAACGTGATGCTAGATACGAACGTTATGAATGTGTAATCAACTTTGCAGGGAAATTTTTCAACATCCGATTAAATAAAATAATAATTAATCCAATCAAAAATCAGTCTTATTTTTTTGACTGTTTAGTTCGGTGTTCAACTCGAGAGATGTTGACATTTTTTCCCCCTTCCATCTTTGGTGTCTATCGCTTGTATCAAACCCCATTTCTAGGCATTTGATTGGTCCAAGCTTCATGTCACGTGATCTCGCAAGTTATTTCTCGCTATTTTGAGGTGGGTTGGACTTCAACTTTGATTCAACTTGGCGAAACCCCGCCCCTGCGAACTGTTCGCAATCTCGCAAACAGCGCAAAGTCTACCTGGATCTCGGCCTTGATCTAGGCCTATAACGGAGCTATAGTGTCTAGAAGATATAGTTTAAAAATCGGCTTATTAAAAGTGTGCTAAAAAATTGTATCCCATAAATGTCAACGAGGCTGAACGATGAATGTCGATCACAGCGACATATGGTAATTCCAACGTAACTATTTCAAAAGACATCAATTAAGAAAACATTTCGCTCAGAGAAGATCCAGAAAATGTTGCTGCTATCGACATTTGTCATTCAGTATTTTTCAATATTTATGGGATTCAATTTTTAGAAATTTTTAAAGTATTACTGGAATAGCCGGTTTCCGCACCATGACCGTGACTAGGTAGATTTTTCTCTGTTATCGCAACGAGATTGACCAATCAGAAGCCAGAATTTTTGCTAACTTTTCACTGTTTGCAAAAATGTACCTGGATCCCGGCCTATATTTCTAGACGTTATAACTGAGCTACAACGCCTAGAAGATACAGTGTGGAAAACCGCTACAAAATAGCGCTAAAAAATTGAATCCCATAAATGTACAACGATGCTGAATAACAAGATGTCGATCGTAGCGCCATCGTAGTGATTTAAAAACGATAGTCATTCTAAAAGAGACTCTTTAACCTATTTCACGTCATTCCTTAACTAAATTAGCTTATAACAGACCAAAATATCTTATATTTATAGTTTCCGATATTTAACATTCTATAATTTTTGAAAACACAGTGTTTATATTGAAAAGAGTTACGAGATGGCGCTCGTATCAGCCTATTGCCGCTGAGCATTGTTGGAGATTTATGGGATACAAGATTTTAGCACTTTTGAAAGCATTATAGGAATAGCCGTTTTCCACACTGTATCTTCTAGGCGCTGTAACTGAGCTCAGGAATAGTACAGAAAGCAAACTCCGTATTTTGATACATTAAGGCCGGGATCCAATTAGGAAAAAGTTTGTCGCGATAACGAAGTAGCGACATATGGCCAATAAATGTTTATTGGTAGAAGTGATAAAAACAAATCGTTAAAGGTCTTTGCGAGCGTGTCATTATCGTCAGGCTAATGCATATTGAATTATTTCCCTAGTCTAATAAAGCTCGTCCATGCGCGTATCGTCTAATGGAGGATATTCCAAATATGGGTTCAAGGCTGAAAAAGTCACGTGGTAGCGGCAATTTACCTAAAGAACTTCTAACTGATGAGAAGAGAAACAGGAAACTACTACTGCTTTCTCCCGTGAACTGTTTCATTGGCTAGCGGGGATTTACATTACGTCGACGGAGCCTTCCCTTCTTTACGTTAGACGTTTTTGCCTTGACCCCGTGATCATAACGTAGATAGAATATCCTCTATTCAAGAAAGTGGATTGCCGTACTATAGCGCCTAGAATATATAGTGTAGAAATTGGCTATCTCCGTAATACTTAAAAAAGTGCTAAAATATTGTATCCCTTAAATGCGCAACGATGCTGCTGAAATATACGGATCACAGCGACATCTGCAGGATATTTTCTCAAACTGCAAGATATTGCTAGTCTATACAATGTAATACTAAATCCCGCAGATGTCGCTGTGATCGATACTTGGGATTTTAGCAGTATCGTCGCACATTTAAGGGATACAAATTTTTAGCGTTGTTTGGATAGCATATTTCCACACAAGGTATTCTAGACGCTGTAGCCGTACTTTCGGCAAAAACTTGAAATGAGCATGCCTCCTGTGCATATATCACTACTCTTATGTATAAAGGCTCTCTGTTATAGTGTTGATTCTGAGCGCTCTTTGTTAAATTTCTATATTTGTGTTTTAGAGAAAGCAATACAGAAAAGTACTGTTACTATGGAAACAACAACTTCTTTAATATCGAAATGTACAGCAAAAGAGTTCAGAATCAGTGCCTTAAATAGTTTCGAATATGTATTGTTGTTATGACAATCAATACCCTTCCTGAATGTGTGAATGTGAAAATGCAAAATTGTGTTCAACATAATGGAGGATATTCCATCTACATTTTGATCACGTGGTCAAGGTAAAAACTTCTATCGTAAAGAAGGGAAGGCTCATTAGACGGGTAATGTAAGTCCCCGCTAGCCAATGAAACGGTTCATGAGGCAAAGTAGTAGTATCTTCCCTTCTTATCAGTTAGTAGTTCCTTCGGTAAATTACCGGTATCACGTGATTTTTTCAGCCTCGAACCCATATTTGGAATATCCTCCATTGGGCACAATCTAGATAGATTTTTGGCTGTTAGAGAAACGAGATTCATCAATCAGAAGACTGCATTTTTGTGAACTTTTCGCTGTTTGCAGAAATGCAGGCTATTGAACGGTGAATCTCGTTTCGCTAACAGCGAAAAATCTATCTGGATCCTACACTGTTAAAAATATCGTGAATAATTACCTCTGTTTTTCAAGGCTATCTATTTTCTGACCAATGAGAACGCTTCATAGGTGTTAATGTAGCATTCTCATTGGTCAGAAAATAGAGAGCCTTTAAAAACAGAGGTAATTTTTCACGATATTTTTAACAGAGTAGCCTACATTTCTACAAACATTGCACTTCATCCTTGGCACTAAAAAAATGACTCAAAACTTTCATGACATAGGCCGGGATCCAGAAACAGCAAATATTCTCAAACATGCAGGCTTCTGATTGGTCAAACTCATTTCGCTAACAGCGAAAAATCTATCTGAATCTCTGCCATAGTTTTCTTCGATGAAATCAATGCAAAAGGATAATATAACAGAAAAGTATAAGATTTCTAAAATGTTTTGGCGAGTTTATCGCTATTTGGCATAATTTGTAAACTTCAGAATTAATTAACAGTTTTTCGCTAATTATGAATAGAAAATTTATGTTTTTAAAGCTGGATTTTACAAAAGCACGTTGATTGAGTAAATATCTGTCCAAAAATTCAATTCTTACTTTTTTCTGTCCATTATTTAAGTCTCTACCTCGATTGAAACATAAGTTGTGACGAAGAAAATAAATCTGTCATTTTCAGTATCTCGACGTTATTTTAAAAAATCTATATCTCTGTTTATAATTAATTTATGAGGATGCATTTGATCTCAAATTGAAGATCTTCTTGATTAGGCCCTTCTGGTTTTGGTTTTATTTTTCTGCGATGATTGGTTCTTTTGATATGGGAAATTTTACGCTGCCATGTTTGGTCGATTTTACATGGAGAAGTTGTCTTCAGTATAATAAGCAGTTACGGTGTCTTGCCGTTATTCTTGGCGTTCGTTTGTTTGGCGGGGTTTGCATTTTTTTCAGCTTGGCTTGGCAGAACGACCGTCCTGCTTGATTCATACGGCGTATTTGGTTTACAGTGTTGAATTCAAACATTTTCTTCCTGGAGGATATTTGCGATTCCCTGAGGAAGGGCAGACTTCTTACAGTTCTGGAGGGTGGAATTACACTTTTTTGTCATTAAAACTCATAAAACCTCAAACCTTCCGGGAGGAGTGGGTTGAATTCAATACTGTTGAATATACAATGTTTGCGTATAATTAATCGTAGCGTATTTTTCAATAGAGCATATTTTTTTAAACACTTTTATAATATAATGTTAAAAATGTTGTAAAATACGGACAAGCTGTCTGGAAAAAAAAAAACAGGTGACAGCAAAAGCTGTTAAAGATATAGGAATTAAAAAGGAGAGAGTAAGTTGTGAAGGAATTGACCTGCAATAAGGCTGTAGCTACAAATCCTCCCCAAAAGCCAAAAAATCATTAGAAATATTATATCCTTTGCTAAATTTAGTTTTAAAAAAGTACAGAGGAAGCCAAAAAAAAAAACAGTTGTGTTAACATCTTCGCCATATAAAGTAAACCTTGAAATGAAAAAACACAAAAAATCGACTTAAAGGAAGCTATCACAGCATAAAAGCAAATGGAACATCAAGTTTTAAAAAATAGGAGTAATGCAATTATCAAGGAAATGATGAAAGGGGAGAACTACAATCATAATGTAAAGAAAACTTCTGTTGCAAAAAAAAAAGTCTAATAATTCAGAATCTAAAAAGAAAAATCTATATAGTGATGATTGGGTTTGCCTGATTTGTAAGAAAATAAAACAGCAGAAATGATTCAGTGTTCATATTGCCAAATACGGTTCCAAGTTGTGTGCGCTGGAAAAAAAAAATCAATAAACGAAATTCATGTGGAAGCTTTGCATCACTCCTTAAATGATATTCAAGTAACTGGCAATTAGTTTCACAAGTTCTATTCTTAATTACTAATAACTTTGATTTATATTTTTAATACATTTTGATTTAAAACAATTACACTTATTTTCAGATATTTGATTTATTATATTTCATTGCTGTTATTTTGTTTGATTGTTTCAGTAACCGTAAACTTTGCTTTTAATAAAATTAGTTATATTCCCTAGTCATTAAAACAACCTGATTTTATTTGGTCCAATTTAGGAGACTGGTGGTCCAACTTAGGCGACCAGTTGCTGAATTTGGACCACTTTTGACAAATTTTTCAAATTAAAATAAAATTTAAGATTTTCAAAAAGAAAATGATCTAAAGTTTTATTTAGTTAGTGGATGAATTGATTGACCCCGTGTAGTGATATTTTTCAGATATTCCAAAAATTAAGTGAGTTACACCTGAAAATAAGCGAAGTGGTCCAAATTATGCTACTCTCCCCTATATCAATTTTGAACGGAGGGTGGTTTCTGGGTCTGGGGGTCATGATCGATGAAAATATACCAAATTTTTTTGAAATCGCTTTCCTCCGAACGGCTGCAATAGGTAGCTTTTATAATGAAAGCTACCTAAAAGAAACATAACGGTAAAGTTTTTGCCATCTAATGTGGCAGCGCTAGTACAGCCAATGAACCAAGGGGTTCTTCAGAATATTAAGAAAGTTTACAAACGACAAATGCTGAATGAACTTTTAGAAGACGATGGAGAATATGGAGTGGTAGAGATTCTCATATCAATCAGTATCAAGAAAGTAATCTATATGATTGCTGAATCTTGGGATAAGGTTGCTGAGAGTACTCTCCGAAAGTCATGGAAGAATATTTGGCCTGCAAATTGTGATTTCTCGGATAATAAGCTTGAAACAGAAGGAGGAATAAGCGAGAATGAAAGAGAAATTACACCTGAAGATTTTGTGAGTATGTTAAAAAAATATTGATGGTTGCTCAGATGTTGATATCAGCGATAATAGCAATTGGTTGGAAGCAGAAAATAATGAAGGTTACGCCACACTTACAGATGACGAAATAATCGCTTTGTGCACAACTAAAGAAAATGAAGATGATACAGACGAAAACACCATTATCAATGATGATCAACCAAAAGTTATTAGCCATAATGAAGCAACGTCTCATTTAGAACAATTAATCCTTTCGCTGCGTAATTGTTTTATCAAAATTGTTTCAAAAATTACGTATTTAACTCCTTCGTGACGAGCGTCTTTTAAGAATTTTTATTCTTTTGTCACCTGTTTTTCAAAACAAAAATTTTTGTCTAATTTAATCGGGAAAATGCTCCGATTAAATACGGCAAAATTTACAATAGAAAAATAACTGGTGGAATAATCAAGGAGGCTTAATTAGACGGAAAAAAATGCATCCCCGAGGAAATCTCGGGTTGCGCAAATTTTGTTAATTTACGTTCTCAGGTTGCGCAGCAAGAGAGTTAATGGTTTATTTTGAACGTCAAGTGGAGACTACACCCAACGAGCTACCAGGGCCTAGGAGCACACTTACACCAATAAGTTTTAATAGAAATGATCGCCTTATCTAAACGTCGTATTCATAAAAAAAATTGTATAAGGCAATGTATAAGGCAAAATTTTCTGTTTCTTTTTACTGGTGGGAATGTGCCCTGTTGGTAATCAGTCACTGCGAACTACTTATGCTCAAGCGGATGCGTGACCGTGTGGACCGCAAAACGTATACAAAACTGGCACAGCAGAAGATTACAAACTTTATAATTACAATGCAAACATTTTTTACTGTCTGTAAATATTCAATATGTTTAATATAACGATAATTTTCTGTAAGTACGTTTTATTTTATTCCGTTTTTTCTCATTCTTCGGATAATCCGAATTTTCGATAATCCCGATTGGGTCTGGTCCTAATTAATCCGAATTATCGGGGTTTTACTGTAATCAAAATTTTTCTATCACATACAGTGTTTGTTTAATGATTTTTTCTTCTAAAAAATGAAATATTCATTACTTTCTAATCGATTTATTTTCCTATTTCAATAGAAATCGAAGTTTTAAAATTAAAGAATTGGATTTCCTGAATACGTCGATTTACTTTCAACCCGCCGAGAATTCTTTTCCAAGCTTCCGTAAATTTACTGCTAATTGTTCGTTTCAACTCTGACGATAATTTTTTTTGTTATTTTTCCTTATGGAATGCATCAGAGACATCAAAGTTTAAAAGTTTGAAAGTTTGAAAGTTTAAAAATTTGTTTACATTTATTACACGGGCAGAAGTAAATTTTAAACATTTGTTCATCTAATTATTTTATCTATAACTAGCAGGCTATGCCCGTAGCGCTGTTTTTTTTTGTTTTTTTTTTTTTTCGCAAACGAACCTTAAATAACACGGAATAGTGAATTTGACTTAATTTGACCGTTTATTTTAAAGCAACATGGATCTTCACCTGGAATGTCCTTCCGCATTGCAAACAATGCGAACTCCGTTGTGCTGTTGTATTATCTTATGCGTTGGACAAAATTTGGGCTTTTCAGAAGCAACTCTTTTAGTTGATCATTTATAGTGGAGTTTGGAATGGAAATGAGGCAGTTATGACAACAGGAATTAAAATATTCTTTAGTCACCACATTACTAAAATATTGAACATTACAATGGTTGCAGGGACTGACCATTGAATTTAAATATTTTCGGGTGATTCATATTCGAATGTTAGTTCTTGGACTCCGGGCCTCTCAGCTTGACGATATGTGTTGTTCTAGCAGCTTGAATGCAACTTCACTCTACATAATGTTATATTTCGCAATATACGTCTTCTCCTAGCAGATCTATTACAATTTTCCGTCTTTGGATTCCAAAAGAGAAAATACAGTCAAAAGTGTAACAAATTATTTGCACACAAAGCACGGTGTTTAACCATCATATTAAAAAAAAGAAGCATAAAAAACGTGAATTTTTAAAGCTGAATTGTTTGAATAAAATAAGGACGTCATTTTCATTGCCTTTTCATTTTATAGACCAGTTGCAATCATGCAACCGCTAACTTGAAAAAAAACCTCGATGACTGATACTGGTAGAAAAATGAAAATTTTATTTTCATCCAATAAAACCTTCCGTAATCGTATTAAGCCAAGGTTGACGTCAAGCATTAGAAGTGTTTGCAATGATATAGTTACAAATGTAACGTTGGTTACAAAACAAAGCGCCAGACTACTATGCATTGCATTATGTCAAATTGCTATTGACACAATTATGTATCTTTTACCAACAAAAATCCATACCTTAAATAGAACTGACAGTGATAAATAGCGTTAATTATGCAAAATTTTTAGTAAAAATCTTTTTGGTGAATACTTGAACCGAAGGTTTTCTTTGAATTTTTCTAATGAGTATAAAACACAGAAAGATAAATAGGATTACTATTTCCTTTATATTTAAGATTAAATTATTCTTCAATATTTTGCCTAAGTAATCCCAATATTGAAAATAATCGTTAATTTGTCACTTAAATTAATTGATAGGACTGTGTGTCAGACGAAATTACTTTTTAATGATCTAAATTTTATCTAATCAGAATAGTATTTTTTTTTTCTTATATAGGCTAACTGATAAATTGACAAATATTTTTCCATGCATTGGCAATACAAAATTTTCCCGTACATTGCAACTATTCCTTTTTTCATGATATTACAATAACAAAAGATGAAAAATATATAACACTGAATTTTGTTCGTTTGTTTCATAATAAAAAAACATAAATATAATAATAGCTAATTACAAAATCCGTCTAATCTTCTATAATCGGGTTCACCATCAATAGTCTTCAAATATAAATGAATCTTCGAACAATATAAAAAAATACTCTAATCGGCGGGTGATCCGATTACGGAAATTTAGTCCAATATCTTTTAAATACCTTCCTAAAAGAATAGAAGATATGCATAAAAAATTAAAAAGAAATGACGTTTTAAAAAGAATATCGAAAATTTATTTCAGCATGCAATTTTTGCAAAATGTTGAGTTTATTTTATAGTAATAACGCATAATTGCATAAATCTCCTTAAGAATAAACTTTAGTTCATAACTTTTGAAGCCAAGAATATTTCTATAAACGAAATTGCGATATTGTTAAAAAAAAAAGGGACAATATTCGGTAATCTGAGTTCGACCCTGCCCCACCAGTGGCCGAGAGGTTCTGCTCTCGAAGCTGGTAGACGGGAGGTGCTGGGTTCGATTCCAATCGCGCCCGTCGGCCTAACGGTACGTAGTTTTCGTGGTTTTCTTCGGACCTTGGTTTTACAAGCATAAATACGGGTTAGGTTCCCATAGAAAGACACCCACGGAGGGCACTCCCCCCCTTAGGGCCTGTATCCCTCGTGCTGATAATTGGCCGTCATAAACACAACCAACCAACAACCAACTGAGTTCGACCCTATAAGAATCACATGTTTGGAAGAAAACAGATCGTCATTTTTCCGTTGAAAAGTATGGTGATTGTTTTTATAAATGTGTTAAATTAAATATTTTTTATAATATATGTGTGTGTAACAAATATTTACGTTGAAATTTAAATATTTGAATCCATTTTTATAATATTAACTCCTATTTAAAGAATTTACACTGCAATATAAAAATTTACCCCTAAAAATGCACTGATACACATAGAAAAACACTATTATCGCTCCGGCTGAAGTCAGGCTTATGCCCTTTTGCTTTTTGGCTTAAAATTACATTTTTTGACGACAAAAGTAAAATCAAAATCGTAAATAAAGAAATAACCTGCAACTCACAAGTACAGCCATTTTTAGAGTAATTTCTGCTAGTTTCTCCTGTAAGACACATAATGGGGGAATGAGATAAAAATCAAAATAATTAAAAAATAATAATACTGAGATTTTACATAATCAAATTTCTTACCTACATTTTTCTTAACCTGGCGCAAGCGAAAAATCGCCAAATATTGTAACAATTGCAATATTTTATATTGAACTCATTTTTAAGCAGTAGAAATATTTCTTTCATGTTTAAATTAAATATTTTCATTTTACAATATTATCTCTCTTTGAAAAGGGTTTTTTTTAATTAAACGAATAACAGATTTTTTTCTTTTATTTTGCGAGATTTTTTTTTCTAACTGATAATAGCTGTTCCAATTCTTTAACCAGGGATAATGTCGCAAAAAAAAAAAAAAATACTGTTAAACCTTTTCGTCGAAAATAACAATAAAATACGAAATTTTTTATCAAAAATCATGGTTTTACCTGTATATCATACACATAAACAACCGCGGGAATATTCTCTATCGAAAGATACAATCTGCAAAAAAAAAAAAAAAAGGATAGTTTTTTAAATGACTCGGGCCGAACTTTTAGTACCTCCTGGTGGATAATATATATGGTAAGCTCTTATCAGTGTTTATTGTTTCGGTGTGTGTGTTTTTTTTTTTTAAACATCCATCGTTACGTTCAATTGTTTTTATTATATAAATTTTAACTATTCTGGAATATTAAATTGAGCGTTACACTTAACATTCACTTAGGAGCAGGCGCAAACTTTTCACAGGAGGATGGATTCTAATTACCGTTAATCTGGCTCAGGGCGTAATCAACTCTAATTGGAACCCGGGGGCTTACAGACTGTGTCGGGGCCCCCTTTTCTCAAAAAAATTGCATTTTAAACATGTCTAGTTTTATAAAGAAAAAAAAAATTAATGAATGAATTACAGACACATGTAAAAATGCGTTAAGAAATTATGGGAAAGTAAAATCTTCTGCATTATGTGCTATTTAGAGTGAGTAAAACTGTAGATCTAAGGGACGGGATGAAACATGTTTGATGTAATACCCGTTCCACTCTGGATTACGAAATTTATTTTGCATTTTATTGTCGTTATTGAAGAACACGTCGACAGTTTAGTTTGCATGAATTGTAAAAATAATTTTTCTGTGAACAATAAATGGAAATTTGCATTAATTTGTATCTTAAGAGAGTGGAAAAAATGTCTTTGGGGGCCCCTTGAAAATGTGGGCCCGAGGCACATGCCCCGTGTGCTTCTGTGATAATCAGGCCCTGACCGGGGCGCACTTTTTTAACCACGGGGTGACTTTGTCCCACACCGCGGATAAAGACAAAACGTGTAATACCCCAGCCTCCAAAACTTAAGTAACAGGGACCGGATGCTTTCGATTGTACACGGTTTGCCGAATATATACCAAAATTTTTGGCGAATTGTTCTTGAGCTTCTGGGATATAAAGACATGTTTGATTTCATATTTCTCGGTGAACATTTAGTCGGGGAGACAATTAGGGAGCTAATGATAAATTTAGCAATAAAATAATACTTGCGATCACATGTGTAAGAGAAATGCTGAAAATGGTTTGTCACTGTATTAAATTACTATTTGGGTCCTGTTCAATGTTTGTGTGCATTTGTGTAAGCATAGCACTCTTATTCCTGAAGATGTTATTGTGTCTGTGAAAAATTGAAAAGTATTTTGTTTATAGTATACAGAGTTTTCAACCAAATTTAACACAACTTTCCGAAAACCTGAAAAAGAACAGCAGCAACAGTATAGTGCAATTAAAACATGACTATATTGAATATTATGTGATATATGGGTATTTGTATGAAATAATTGTTAACTGCGCACGCGTGGACGATTTCAAATTTTTTATTTCATAATTTGGTAGTCAGCTGTTTTGGGCAAATTCTATTAAAAGTGCAGTCAAATATTGTGGAAACTCAGAAAGATTTAGTGAGCTGATTGAAAAGTTGTGGAAAATCCCTTATAATAAAGCTATTTTTAGAAAACAACTCACTATATCGCCCCTATATTCGTGAATTTTCGCAATATTTGACTGGACTTTTTATATAAGTTGCCCTAAATAGCTGACTACCAAATTATAAAATAAAAATTTTAGAATCTTCAACGCATGCGCAGTTAAAAATTATTTCATACAAATGTCCATATCGCATCTAATATTCAATATATTCGTGTTTTAATTGCAGTATACTGTTGCTGCTGTTCTTTGTCAGGTTTCGGAAAGTTGTGTTAAAGTTGGTTGAAAACTCTGTATGCTATAAGCAAAAAACTTTTGAATTTTTCACAGACACAATAACATCTTCACGAAAATAAGTGTTATGCTCATACAAACGTTGAACAGGACCCAAATAGTCATTTAACACAGTCACAAACCATTGTCAGCATTTTCTGTTTGTTACATAGATGATCGCAAGTATTATTTTATTATTAAATTTATTATTAGCCCCCTAATTGTCCTCCCTACTAAATCTTCACCAAGAAATATGAAATCAAACATGTTCTTTAATTCCCAGGAGTTCAAGAACAATTCGCCAATAATTTTGGTCTATATTCGACAAACCACGTGCAAGCGAAAGCATCCAGTCCCTGTTCTTTTGGAGGCCAGTGTATTTAAAATTTGTTTCAATAAAACAAATGAGTAATGCCGAATTCGGATAGATTGTGACAGTAGCTTAAACATAAATTATTTAATTTAGCATTTTACAAATTGAGTTTGATATCACTTCGGTTGTTGTTTCGTTTAATATTTCGTGCATGATTTTACTGGAGGAAACTTTTGATTAGAAAAGACAATTTGTACTTGATTCTGTAAAGAGTTAAATACATTTTATTTCCTTAACATGTCTTTGTACAAATCAATGAGATTTATGTACATTAATTTGATATTTTAGATTTTACATTGATTTTATTCAAAAACCGGCATTTTGAATGTCAATTTGGGGTGAGATTGTCTCGGCACAAAGTCGCCACAAATTTAGTTTATTTATCATATTTAATTTTTCTAAAATAAAATCATAAAAGAACGCATTTACTGCAAATATAATCGTAGTACTAGTACATAAATATTATTCTTTGGTACAGGTACTTGTGTAACAATGCCTCTGCGTATAAATCTCCAGTAGAAAGTCGTAATTATAATAATTATATGGATGAAACGGTACAGAACGTAGTTGATGTTGTTGTATAACATGTATTTATTCCAGTAAAAGCCCTGAAAACATTCAATTACTATCGATATTTATAAGAATAAGCTATAAGGTCCTAAAAATTATTTTCCCTCCTTCCCCCCCCCCCCCCCCCCGCCCAGAAAAAAAAACAAAAAAAAACCTATTTTCTCTAAAAGAATTTTTTTTCATTCCTAAAATAAGTGAATACATATCAAACATTTTATTTTTTATTGAAAAATATTAGTCTTACCGTCTTAATTGTTAATTTGAATATAATAAAATTTCGTTTTTCTTTTTACTTTCATACAAAATTTACAAACATTATTAATATTATTATATAATTATAATTATGTATTATTATAATATAATAATTATTATTATTGTTATATAATTATTATTATTATTATATTATTAGTAATAGTAGTAGCAGTATTTTCTAGAGATTAAATAAATGCTGGGAAAAATCGTACTTACTTTTATGTTACCAGAATATAAAAAGAAGGAAAGAAAACGACCTTACTGTCAGATTTCTCTCCATTCTAAAAAAAAAAAAAAAAGAAAGAAAGACAAAAAAGTAACTAATGCTGTCACCGCCGCCGCCGTAAATGATTTTTTTTTATTATTATTATCAGAGGTCTTTCTTCGCTAATATGACGAAAACTACTACATGCAAAAAAATGAAAATTGGTAGTATTATAGAGAAATGGGGGGAGGTGATAGACACGCTGAAGTAGACAGTTCTTAAATCGAAGAATTATTTTAAGAGCTTTTTAATGTAAAAGTCGGTCAGAATCGTTCCATTATAAAAGTTTTTTAGAAACAAAAACTATGCATAGAAATTTAAGTTCTTTTTCAATTTTTAATTCAAATTTTCATCATTTCAAGAGATATTTTTTTCATATTTAGAAAAGGTCATTTTTTATGGTGATGCCAATTTTTAAAACAGCGCAGAGAATTATATTTCCTCTCAAATAAAAAATGTATTTACACGTGACTATTGAAAACAGAAATGAAACTTTAATATAATAATTAAATGATCGCGTGTTAAAAGCTGGCAATAGGGAAAATTACGTCATAAAAATTGTATTTAACCTAAAATAATTAAATTATTACACGCGAAACGCATTTAATGGGGAAAATTACGTCATATGTAAAATGCCGAAATATTAGATATTGTCATATGAAAAATGCCTAAAATAATTAAATTATTACGCGTGAAAAATGTTTAATGGCGAAAACTTGGTCATATTTTAAAACCTCAAATAATAATATTCCCAAACACTTTTAAATTGGATAATATATTTACACTTGAACCTTAAAAGGGGAAAAAAAGACTTAAATTAAATTTTTACACTCAAAACTCATTTAATAGTGGAAATTACATCATATATTAAAACTAAACGATTTTCTTATGGACAATATTAATGTGACGTCACATTGCTAATGACATGGTGTACAAATAGCGCGGCTAGAAAATTTGTTTATATATTTCATCAATTAATACAGGTAAATGCATGAGCAAAATACTCTCGATTTATTTTCTACGAATTACTATTCGATAAATACATATTAGAAAATTTGTATATACTTATTAATTAAAATAAATAATTAACATTTTAAAAATAACATGGAAATATGCATGATGGTGCAATAAAATAGCGAAAACATTTCATGCATAAGCTATACATGTTCCTGAAAATATTTAAAACTCGATCAAAACATAAAATTTCAACATAAGCATAAAATTTCAAAACGCAGTGTTTTTTAATACCGTGGCTCTGAATGGTATTCTCAAGAAGACGGACTTTTTTAACTTCGAACAAAAAGAAAGAATATTGTCCATAGCGTCCTTATAAAAGTCCGAGAGGCAGCGAAATTTTTAACCTAACCATTTTATACAAGCTGATTTTCAATTTTGTAACTGATCTTACTTATTAATCTCAAAAACAACCCTCAGATGTCGCGGCAGCGGTAAATGAGGTCATGGTAACCGAAAAAACCCAATTCAAACTGAAAAGTATGGCAATCCGATTACAGAAGATAATCCATGTGATAACACCATTCAATCTTCCGTAACCAGATAATCTGTTTAAAACAGGTTACATTACCGTGTTTTTAGAGGGTGCGAAGTCTGAACAGGGGTTGGCGAGCATAGCTCGTTTGAATTGATCGTTTAATGTTGAAACATCGGTTAATCGATTAATGTTTGAATTGATACTTTCGTTTACCAGTAAAGAAAGAGAAAGAATGTTGTCCACTGTTTTGTTGATAAGAAGTTCTGTTTTTATTCTCCCCGTGTAGGGACAAGTGCAAGAAGACAATATTACTGTTGAATGCATTATGTAACATTAAGCTATTATTAAATACTTTTAAATAGTAATTATCTCTTTTGGGTGTTATTTAAAATAAATTTGTTTCATGTATAATATTGCTATTTTATTGACTTCACCTCTTCATTTGAATTAAGTAAGTTTGTATGCCATAAAGTATGGGACTAATAAATGTAAAACCATATCTGTATCACTGCAAACATAAAAAAAGAAAGAAAAAACTTGTAAAAAAATAATTTTTAGACACTTTTAACACCATTATCAGGATGGGGGGATGTTCGAGAATGGTAATTTATGATATCGTAAGGTGGGGGAGGGAATCCAAAATTAGCAAAATGTTGATAACGTTACACTCTAAAACTGGGAGGAGTGAAAAGCTCACTCTTTGAAAGAGTGACAGGCCTTTTCACTCTTTTTGGAGTGAATTTTGTAAAAATACACTCCTTAAAGAGTGGAATTTCCCACTCTCTAGAAAGGAGTGCAATATCTCACTCCGTTATTGAGAGTGAAGTTGTCACTCCCGAAAGAGTGGCTTGCGTATGCATTGCTTATTAGCCAATCAGAACAGCAAGGCGACAGCGCCCTCGTAAGATAAGAAAAATGATCACATTTTCGTCTGGTCCGCCATCTTAGGATTAACAGATAAGGATATCATTAAAATTATTCTTAATGGAATACATAAAATAAAGGTAAGTCTTATTTAATTTTAACCATTTATTCGTGTAGATATGTTAAGATTATGCACTAAATAATTGTATATTGTATAGAAAAAGATTGATCGTTAGAGTGTTCAAAAGTGATTGTCTGTTATATTTCTTCATGTAGCGGTTTGAAATATAATTCTTTTAACAACTGAATACGCACTAGAGATCTACACGGGCCGGCTCGTGCTCGGGCCGATTTTCACTCACGGAACTCGGGTCGGACCCGGGCCACACTTTTTTCTGAAGGCTCGGGCCGGGCCTAGCTTATTTTTTCTGTACAAAGCCGGGACTGTTTCATTCCGAGTCTTCACGATCCAAAATTTTCAGTGATAATTTTGACCCAGCCCGTATGAAAATCATTGTCTCACCGTGGCCTGGTCTATTCAAAGGTCAGTAAAATTAGGTCTGGCCCAAAAATGTTTGCAAAAAATGCATACATTTTTAAATCGTCATTATTCTACCCTTAAACATTAAAATTTATTATTTTTAAAGAACACTAGATTTCTGCGCTTATTAAAATATAGCTAAATTAAAACATAGTAAAACGTGTGAAAAGAACCTGCGTATGACGGAACCCAGTTTTTAACTCACTAACGTATTGATCCATGCATAATTAATATACTAATACATAAGAAAAGAATATATAATACATTTACATTCGCTAAGAAGGGAACTTCTCTATAACGCATTTTTTTTTTCTTTTCTATACAATTCCATCTTACTGTATAGCATTATCCAGATTTTTAACACTTCAAAAAAATAAAAAAATCAATGTTTTATTGAAATTCACTCGGGCCGAGATTTTAACTTTTTTCCGGGCCGGTCTCGGGCAGAACTTTTAAGTTTTTTACCGGGCCGGACCAAATTTTTTTCTACGGGTCGGGCCGAATTTTTTTTCTATGAGTCGGGCCGGGTCCTTGGAAATTTCGGCCCGTGCAGACCTCTAAGTTCACAATGCTTAGCAAAAAAATAATCCAAACTTCATTAGTTCGGGAAATGTGAATTTAAAAAAAAATGAGTGAAAATATTTTTTTATTCCCTTTCAATGCTGTGTTTGCAAATTATAAAAATTTTACCAGCGACCAAAACAAAGAAGTTTTATCTCTTTCGTTTGAAAGGGTGACTGACTCATAAGAGAAGATAGATTTTCTCAATAGTAGGAGACACGTCATTCGAAAACATTAATTTGTCGTTCTATGAGATTTTTTTGGGGAGGGGTTAATTTTGATTTCGGATTATATACAGTTAAGAGTATTTATTATTGTTTCGGAGTTAAATATGATATTTGATGTTTATGATATTACGAAAAGGTTGATACAGTGAATCCTCCCTGTGCGACCAACTCTATTAGGCGACCACCTCCCTCAACGACCATTTTTTCATGGAACGAAATTTATTCCCATAGGCTCAATACTAATTTGACCTCCATTCAGAGACCATCCCAGTTGAACCCCCTAGATGAGAGACCGATTTCTTTGAAGAAAATGAAATAAATTCCGTTTTTTCCTGGTCGCTTGAAGAAGGTTTTATTAAAAAAATAATTCCGGAGAGTGCATTATTCATCAAACTTCTAAACTAAGTTTAGAATTTTTTTTTACCCCGGTAACTTTTAAGTGTTTAAACCCCTTTGTGCCTTTTTAGGCAATGAATTTAACTCTGATTACAAATTAAGACTGACGGTTAATAAACTCCTCAGCCCTGTTGTGTCGGAAAACTCTCAAAGAAATAGATAAAGTAATGAAATCGTCATTATTTGTTCCCGTCCACAAAAAAATGCATTTATTTACTGAACTTCGAAAGGACTTGGAAATAAAAATTATAAAATATAAAACTGTAAAATTAAAGC
This sequence comes from Maratus speciosus, assembly GCA_963932465.1. Classification (NCBI taxonomy): domain Eukaryota; kingdom Metazoa; phylum Arthropoda; class Arachnida; order Araneae; family Salticidae; genus Maratus; species Maratus speciosus. The sequence goes on along the minus strand of OZ010796.1, from coordinate 331,915,040 downwards.
AAAGCTCAATGTGTTCATTTTTTAAACTCTGCAGTAATTAACTTATGAACTTAACTTTTATTTTGATACTTAAATTTTTATATTTTTTCCTAGTGTGAAAAATAAATTTAAGCAACATTGTTACCATTTTTCAACAATTAAAATCTAGATTTAAACATGACCTTCATTAAGAAACCACCTCTCGGAGAGACCAATTTTTATTGGAACAGTACGTGGTCGTTTTAGGGAGGTTTTACTGTATATTAATTTTTTTAAATTGTATCTAAACATTTTTCTGCGGGTTACGATTTTAAAATTTCGAGACTGAGTAATATAAAAAAATAATAATTATAGACATTCTGCATCAGTTATTAAATTTCCTTCAATTTTAACGCATTTTCTACGTTTTTGATGCACGTAATTTTTATAAATAAATACACTAAAAATACACTAAAAAATAAAACATGATATTTAAGCATTGAAATAAAATGTTTTTTATTCCTGTTTTGAAGTTTATCGATAAGACAGCTTTAGTATATTTTTTAAGAAGTTCATATTTTCTTACATGATTTAGGACTGAATATTTTTTTAAAGAGATTAATAACTACTTTTTTACATTAAAATGTTTTTTCAAACAATAAGAACTTTTATATGCAGTCATTCACTGTATTTTTATTAAAATTCATACAGATACAAATAAATGTAATGTGTTTATTTTTATACTTATTTTTTTCTATTTCCTAGGTCAATCTTTTCCTATAAAACATATCAAATCTATTTTGCTCATATTCCCAAAATACAATATCTACGGGAATAAAAAAATTTAAATTAAATATGACTTACCGTGTCGTTTCATTAATAAGTATTGTTTTCAACAATAATGGGCCAAAATTAGAAATCATGATTAAGTTAAGGAATATGTTTAAAAGACATATATATATACATATTCCAGAGAACTTAAAATTTAGACTACATGATCATATTAAATAAAACAAAAGCAAACCACAGCGGAAAAAAATACACATTCTTAATATTTAAATCATACTTAGAACTAATTTTTTAAAAAATATGTAAGTTTATAAGCATTGTTTTTAAGTAAAAAAATGAAAAATATTTTAGAACAATAGGGCTTTGCAAAAATAGCAATAATTTACGGAAAAAGTACGGTAAAAAGATAGGAATTTATATTTAAAACCAAAAATTAAAATGGGTTGGGGTTGGGTTGATTTTTGACGGCCAATTATCTACACGAGGGATATAGGCCCGGGGGGAGTGCCCTCCGTGGGGGTCTTTCTAAGGGAACCTAATCCGTATTAACGCATGGAAGATCCACGGCTCGAAGAAAACCACGAAAACTCCGAACGATTTGGCCGACGGGCGCGATTGGGATCGAACCCAGCACCTCCCGTCTACCAGCTTCGAGAGCAGAACCTCTCGGTCACTGGTGGGGCCAAAAATTAAAATGACATCAAACATTGTTAAACATATAATATCCACCTATTAAAAAGTTATTTATAAAACTTTAAAAGTAATATTTTTATAGGGTATGCAATAAAAGCAAACACAAAGGATAAAATTGGAATAAAATATATTAGTTTATTTCTGTCAGTAATCTAAATTAAATTCATATGTAACTTTAGCTGATTTTTTCCCTTAAAAGTTCAATTAGTGTTACAAACTATGAATTAAATAAATATTGCTGATAAAGTATTTTATTCCAATCTTTACCACGCTTGTATCTATTTTCATTGCATGCTGTAAAAGATGTGATTCTTTTAAAATGTCCATAAAAGCAAAATAAAAAAGAATTGACTCCATAAAAAATGAACATTCACTTCTATGAAAGAGTGACTATTCACTCCTACCAGGGGTGAAAAAACCTCCTACCAGGGGTGCACTCCTTTAGCAAGAGTGAATAGTCACTCTTCCGAAAGAGTGATTATCCACCCCTGTTTAGCGAGAATATTCACTTCCCAGGAGTGACTATTCACTCTTTCAGAGAGTCAAAAATTTCACTTTTGCTCAAGGTGAATAGTCACTCTAAAGAGGTTGGGCATATTTTGACTCTGCGATAGAGTGACTATTCACTCCTCTGGAGTGAATAGTCACTCCTTTTCATTTAGAGTGTATATATGTACCCCCCCCCCCCACCCCAAATTGGCTACCTTCATTGTTCAATTCATTGCTCAATTCATTTTCAATCTTAAACTGAAATATCTTCAGGTATTCTCATTCACAAACTGTGAAATCGAATAGCATTTTCCATTTTTGGATAAAAGCAAAGGAACTTTCATAAAATCATTCAAACTTATAAATTATCGCCACAATAAAAAGAATTTTCATCTTTTAAGGCTCTTCTCAAATCCAAAAGGTCAACTTTCTGACATAAGTTTTAATTAATTTTTGTTCGGAAACGCATGAAACTAGAAGGTGTTGTTATTCCGAAACTATGTCACCGAACTGTTTTTTCCGTTTCCTTGTAAACGCAATAGATCTTTCAGAAAATACTGTCAAAGTTGGCATTTTGAACCGAACTTCCGAACAAAAGAGGAAAATCCAGTAAATAAGGAAAGAAAAATGCCGTGTCACGTGATCAAAATCGCTTATAAAATGAGTAATCGATTGATCAAAAAATGGAAAACACAATTCGATTCCAAATCGCTTCCAGGGTCAGGTTTTCCAGTTTTATATCTTTCCGTTAAAAAATGAATTTGTAAATGTGTCATAACGTTTTGCGCTTGTTGAGCAGAGCAGTTAAGAACAGCCTTAATAACATTACCAATATATCACTGCACAAATATGGTATTATCAAAATTGTTTCCCCCATAATAACGGTATTGCAAAGAGTAATTTTTTTATCAATCATAATCCAGCATAACATTTTTAGTTTAATTCATATCCTGTTAATTATTAGAAAGTACCTCAGAATTTATGCTCCATACAAAGATTGCATTAAACTAGCCATTTTTTAAATTAAGTGGTTTTTTCTCACCACCATCCCTTTTTTATGAAAAACTGTAATACAGTATTTCTCCCTTTTTTTGTAATTTAATGTACCAAATTTTAGGATTACAATAATTTCTACTTTTTATACAGTCTTTTTTCTACAATCAACATGATGCATAGTGAGTCTATGGTCATGCTTGTGCGCGTTTAGTACGAAAATTAGCATGCTTTAAAGAATATCTGGTTCCTTAAAGAGTTATCTTAAAACAAAGTCAACGCGTATAAACATCATTTTTAGCTAGATTTCGTATTTAAATATTAGGTAGATTTCGTATGAAATACTACCTATTACATTCTCCCCTATGTTGGAATTTCTGAAAAATTTTTGCAGATCCACACCGATCATGACCCCTAGAACCCAAAACCACCCTCAGTAAAAAACTTTATATATATATATATATATATATAACCATTAATTAAACATAACCTACCACCATCAAAAACCGTAATATTATGAATTAAAGCTGTAAGTATAAAAAAAATTTTTAATTTATTATAAGAATTATTATGGAAGAAAAATAAGAAAGTGGACACCGACAAATAATGGAAATGCTTATATATTGAATTACGTTGTCGAGGGCACAGAATTCAATGATATAAGCAAAATGGTTGTTTTCTGTGAGAAAAATAAGCTAAAGCTAAAAGTTATTTTCCCCTGTGCCCAAACAACCATTAAAATCAAGTGAATTGATTAAAAATGAAAACAGATATATTCATATATATTCCCAGGTCGTTAAATGATTTAGCAATCTTTTAAATATATATATATATATATATCACTATATTCATATATATTCCCAGGTCGCTAAATGATTTAGCAATCTTTTAAATATATATATATATATATATATATATCACTTTCTTCTGGACACGATAACTTCCACAATTCTGCACAAATCTCTTCCAAACTGGTACATAAAATCAAGGGGCATAAAATCTCGGTGAAGTTCGTTAATGGGCAAAATCGGAGCAAGGGGACGGAAATAGGGAGGGGTTTTGTGAAAACCGAAAAAACCCCATAACTTCTTAATTTTTGTACATATCAATTCAGTTTAAAGTTTTTATTACTTCTAAAAATAGGTCCAAAAATTTATGTATCACAGATTTTGAATCAAATTAAAAATGGGCTCAAGGGGCGCAAAAAATAGGGTTTTTGGGAGAAAAAAATTCATAACTTCGTCAAATCTCAAGATATCAAATCCAATTAATTTTATTATAAATTTCCTTAATATTATCTACAACTTTTTTATTCACAAGTTTTTGATAGGACTACTTCGTACCGCCAAAAAAATTAAAAACGAAAACAAAAAGGGGGGGGGGGGGGTAAGAAGAAAAAATCCATAACTCCGTCAATTTACAAGATATAAAATTCCCATGAATTTATCATATATCTTCTTAATATTGCCTACAACATTTATATAGACAAGTTTTTGATAGGACCAATTCTTACAGCAAAAACAAATTGAAGATACATAGCGGTTGAAGAAAAAAATCATCTTATTAAGGGTGTATTCAAATCCAAACTACTTATTTTCTGACTCATTTCTAAATTCATTTTTGCTCTCAAACGCATCCAATTGGTAGATTCTCTTATTCAGAAACTATATAATGTACCGTAATGATCGATTTTTTGATACAGGCAGAATATATTTCAAAAAATGATGTCAAAGTGGGCAATTTGAACAGAAATTTCCCGAAGCGATTGTGTTAGAAACGAAAAATATTGTCCTACTGAGAAAATAATTGTTCATAAATCAAGTTTTAATTAGTTGAACGAAAAATAAAAACACAGGTCTTTTATAAATCTCTTCAACAACCACGTCAGCAAGTTTAATATTTTTTCTATTAAAAATGAATCTGAAAATGTGCCAGAAAATTTCGAGTTGTTGAGCATGGGAAAATATTTTTTTTAATACCTCCTTAACCCATAAAACCATGATATAACCAGCTATTAAGTAAAAATGAAATAAAAACTCATCAAAAGCAGCCAGATAAAATTGTTAAAGTGAATAAATCTCTAATCATGATTTAGTTTTTATTGGTGAAATTAGTATACTTAACTTCGAAATCTACCTCCGCCTGTAGACCGGGCCGGCAGGGATTTTTTTTTTTTTTTTTTTTTACATTGTATCAATTTTTTAATATATTTGAAATAGCGTAATGCCATTAAAAAACATTGCAAACGATTTTTTCCCCATTGACCATAATGTAACGGGAATCTTTTGATGTCCCTGTAAATGAACTATCAATGCTACACACTTCATATTCAATACCGAACATGCTATGGCAAATATCATTAACATGTCCGAGTATATTTACGCGAGTTAGAGCGTTAACAGACAGACAGACAAACAGACGTCCAGATTAACCGAATTCATAAACACTTTTCAACTTTGTTGGAAAATGTTAAAATTTTGGTGCCAGTTACAGCATTTTAGTACTACCACTGTATCTTTTCTGTTACTTGCTGAATTTAATGGCAAAAAATTTTGACTTGGATTTATCACTGAAAAAAAACAAAATCGCAAAAAATATTTAAATATGAAAAAATTCTTTATCAACCTTAGATACTCAGATTTATATAAAATAGTTAGCCAATCGGGTGATACTGTCTTGAAGATGAGTTAGTTTAAAATTTTAAAGTAATATTTATGTTAAGAAGAAAATATTAACCTGTTCAGTGAACTAATTTTCGCTGCAAAAAGTTACTGCGGTCAAAGTATCTATTATCGGTGGGAGTTTCTTATTTTATAAACAACATCGCACAAGAGATTGAGTATTAAAAAAAAAGTTTATTTCTTCTTTTAAATTTTTAACATAACATTCTGTTGAATAGGCACCTATTTACTTCTAACTAAAATACATAATAAGATATATTTAAATGCTCCTTAACACAACTGAATGCTTGATGCATATTTTATCTACTGTTAGTTTCAAGATGTCTTTTAAATTTATAAAAATATGCAACATACCAAGATAAAACTTGTATAATCTTGCATTAAATTGTACAGTACATTTTTCTTTCTTTATTTGTATGATACAGCTGTAACATGCGCTTATGGAAATGGAATTATTCAAAAATAAGTAAATTAGGGAATTACAATTGGGAAGCAAAAAGATCCTGCGATATCCTCTATTATAATAAAAGCAAATCTTGAGTATGAGTATGTAAATTTTATCTAAAAAACGGCTCTAACGATTTTGACTTAATTTAGTATCTTACCGTTTTCGGATAGGAGAAGACCATTGCGCTAGGTCAAATGTTCCTGAAAATTTGATTAGTGGGTCATTTTGGGATCACTGCAGGTCATTGTATTTCAGTAGGAATGAAGTTTGAAACAGTTTTTAAGTTGCTGAACAGTTGGCAGAAAATGAAGTCGCAAAGTTGTCAATATTTTGCCAACTTTTGCAATATTTGGCAAAATAGTGGGGACACAACCAAAACACATGCTTGGCGCCAAATGAAAGAATATCAACAAATTTGGCGGCATTTGGCGGAAGATGGCTTTCCTAATCTGAAAGAATCTTCTAAAAATTCTCAATAGTAGCAGAGATACATGATTCAACCAATCAGGTCCATCGAAGGTTCTCGAAAACAGAATTCAACTAATCAGGTTACATAGAACTTTCTCGCATTTAATCCCACACCTACACTGTAAAAAAAATCAGAAACGTTACAGCCAGTAGCAAAAACGTTTCCGAAAATGTAGTGTAAACTATGAATTCTCTTGAGTTACCGATTAAGACTAATGTCAGACGGTCGTCTTTTTTGCTGCTTTTTTGCTTAAGTATTATCCATTCACAATGCTGTGAATGGATAATACTTAAGCAAAAAAGCAGCAAAAAAAGACGCCCGTCTGACATAGGTCTAAGTTGAAAACGTTACGCTCATTTCAGTACAAAGTATTTGAAGCGAATATGCGGATTTTCTGCATAGGCCCAATACATTCTACAGACATGATAACGTGATTTTTATTGTTCTGTGGTTGAAAGAAACGAAGAGACATAACGTATATTTTGAGGAAAGTAAGCATTTATGTTTTATATTTTTTTATTTAAGAAAGTAACACGCTTTTATAAAAGAATTAATATTATCCAGATTGAATTTTATTGCATAATAATATTTTAGTTACAGTTAATCGTTTGTTGCACATACAAAATTAAATAACTCGTTCGAAATATATACCCTTGTTCATGAATCTATGATAGATTTTAGATATTTGATTAATGAATAATAATGTGCATAATGAATAATAATGTAGTATTAGTGAGGTACAGTGCGTCTCATAAATATAAAGACACAGATATTTTCGAAATAATATTTTAATAATTCAGTATTCAAAATTATATTTATGCATATAACAAAAAGTATGTGCCAAGAAAACATTTTACAGTAAATTAAAATAAAATTAAATAATTTCAACTCGAAAATTGATAAATGTAAATAAATTTGCTGTCTCATAAATATAAAGACATTTTACATACTTTTGAATTACCGTCCAATAAATAATCCATTCTTATTAATTGCAGAAAATATTCTAGCCGGCATGCTTTTTACTAAGTTGTATAACTATTTTGGCTTTATATCAAACCAATTTCGTTCGATTTCTTCTTTCAACTCAAGGACGTTTGAAAATTGTCTTCCAGATGCATATACACTGCGAACGAGAGTGCCACAAAGATTCTTAACTGGATTTAATTCAGGGTTACGTGCGGCCACACCGTGATATGAACATTGCTATCGGCAAACCATTTTTTTGTGAGTCTTGATGTGTGAATCGATGCATTATCCTGATGGTACAAATAATTCCGACCACCAAGAGTTTCAGCAATTGGCAACAACTGACTATCAAGCAGTTCGATATACTCTTTAGATGTCTGTTTACCTTCCATAAAAGCAATATCCGTAGTTCCATTAAAAGAAAAGGCAGCCCACACCATAACAGAACCTCCCCCTTTCTGCCTACTGAAGAAGGTTCGAGATTAACGTCTTAAATCGTTCGAGTAGGAATTCTAACCATCTGAGCCATCCAAGTTAAATCTCTTTTCATCTGAAAAAAATGCCTTGCATCCATTCGTCCTTCCAGTGCATATGATCTTTAACCTCGATTAACCTCCGTTCTTTGTGTTTGTTTTTTTTTTTTTCAGTAAAGAAAATCTGCACGTATGTCGGCATACAATGTTTTTTCTTTCTATTACGACGATGTACTGTATCCTTTGGGACCATACCATAAACTCGTTGAGAAACTTATAGGAGTGACATTTTTTTGCGACGAAACAAGTGGCATGATCTTGCAATCGAGTCTTTCACTAGTTTTTCACGGTCTGTCAGATCGTTTTGTCGAATGTAAATTGTAAGTTTTTGATAAAATTTTATAAAGTGTCTGATTCTCCCAGTTTTTTTTTACATATTTGACAAACTGTTATGCCATTAGCTTTAAATTCACGTATTTTACAAATTTCATTCTTAGAAATTTCAATGTTCCACGGCATCTTTGCAATTGAAACAAGTCAAACAACTTTGCTCGTTTGGGTAAGTTATAGTGTATTTCTGAGCGTGCTCATTAATTCTGTACGCGCGCATTCGAAAAAAATTTGCTTATGAAGCAATTTCCAGTTTGTCTTTATATTTATGAGACAGCGTAATTTTTTATTATTTTTATTATTCGAGACGAAATTATTTTATTTAAATTAAAACTTCTATAAGAGATTCATTTCAGTGTTCTCAATATGAGATATAAAATTTTAATTTCTTTTAACTGAATTAATAAAATGTAATTTCAAAAACATCTGTGTCTTTATATTTATGAGACGGACTGTACATATAGCACTGTTTTTTTATCATGTTTTCATTTTGAACTTATGTTCCGATTCACAACTTTTGTAATAATGTATTGTTTATGACCGAACAAATTCACAGTTTCTCTTATACCCCTTTAAGCCTCTGACCCGCACAATTGTGCATGTGCGGGTGATACTAAAGTAAAATAGAATGACTATTTCCTGTTTTTGTGAGATTTAAAACCAAATCTGCACATTTATATGAGTTAATTGGCTTCAGATGTTTCGATAAAACACAACTAGGGGTCACCAACTACAATACAGGGTTAGATTTTCTGCTTTTAAAAACACTATATCATCTGACAGCAATAGACAAAAAGTATGTACTGTCGTAATTTCTTTTAAGTATGATTTTTAGTGTTTACTTAGATTTAATATTTCTTTTCATATAGTTTATTCATGATTTTAATTGATTTTCTCTTTGATAAAAATAATTAGGCTTTACAAAAGTGGAAAAACAAATGACCCACACAATTGTGCGGGTCCGGCATTAACCCTTTCCAAAATAGATACAATTCCTAATATATAAAATTTTTACTGTTAAGTGATTTTTCTTAATCTTATGTTTTTAGAAATTTATTTGTAATTAATTACATTTTTAAAGCGGATTAATTTTAAATTAATAGGTTTGTACTATTCATGATTTATATTTAAAATTAATAGAATTAGATATATAATATGCACATGTAACGAACTGTATGTTTCTGCTCTGAGTTATAGATGCCATATATGATTTATAAGTTTTATATGAGTTATATGCATACCACGAGATAGATTTTTAAGTTTGATAAATTCATTCCATTTTGTCGACACAGCAAGTAAACCACCAGGAATAAATAATAAATTATGTAAAGTTCAGCAAATGCTCGACAGATTCCGTAGTGACTGCTTGAATTTACCAGGAGATCAGGGAAATTTTTCCGTAGATGACGATTACTTTTTTAGGGCGTGCCTCAGTAAAGCAGTATATAAAAAGCAAACCACGCTCTGTTGTAACAGCATCATCTGGGATAGTTTTAAATTTTGTAGTATACCAGTGAGAAAGTACAGACCTGGTCCCCAAGGATCTAGGCTTAGGACCTGCTGTAGTCCTTACTCTGGTTCAGACCTAGTTTTAAGTATTTCGACCGGTATTTCAACAAAATACCGCTGCTGGAAAAATAAAAAAAAAAGAAATTTGAAGGATCGGGCACAATCCAAACGGAGTGAATCGCATACCATTTGTCAAAGGCTCTTAAGAGGGGTGCGAGCATTATGCACGTCTCAGAAAATGAAACTGTAGTGGTCTGCCCAAAAACAAAAATTGTTTCAAACATTTTCATTGTGACAGATGAAAATTATCTCAATAAACAATTTTTTTCTAGCTTAACTTTTATTTTTAGATAGTTGCACACATAATCCCAAACTACACAATTGTGTAGATTTAGCCCAAAAACCCGCACAAAATAAAAAGGCCGAACCCGCACAATTGTGTGCGTCCTCCCTTGGCATAACCTGATATCGGGTATTTATATATATATATATATATATATATATATATATATTCAATCAAATACGATCCTATCGATAAGGGGAAACCACCCAAACTTCAATTTCTACCAAAAAAACTCCCGCTCTTAAAGGGATATTGTGCGTTTTATCCTCATTGTTTATGAATCACATATTTGTGAAAAGATCTTATTGAAAATTTGATTTATAGATCTATAAAAAATTCTTTTTTCAAATGCAGTCTCGTGAGTCCCATCCTGCAAATAGATATACTTTGAAAATATTTAATTTCCCAACGAAAATAAATAGATGGATTTTTTTTATTTTAATGTTTATTTTTTTTTATAAGTATAGTATACTATTTCAAATTATTTCCTGTAAGTAATTGCTCTATTTTCATGAATTATAATACTACTTATAAATAGATATATTTTTGAAAATGGATAAAGTACGGTAAAAATAAATAAATAAATAAATAAAAGCTAAACAAATCAAGTAGTGTTGGCAGATTCGGGACTTTTTTAATTCAGATTATTTGACTGTCACCACTTTTTTTTTTAAATAGTATAATTCGCCTTATTTTTCAGAATTTTTAATCTGTTTTAAAATAGGCCGCATATTTCTATTTCAAAAAAGCGGTGACAATCAAACAATCTCAATTAAAGAAGCCTGGCAACACTAAAATCTAGCACAAATACAATATTGTGTCTGCCTCTGCCCTGGGTTGCCAGTTTGGCCTCTACTTTCAGTTTAAAAACTTAGAATTCACATCAGAAATTCTGAAAGAAGAATGTTTACTTTACGTAATCACGAAACGCCTGTCATTAAATAAAGAAGACAATACTATAAAGAATTTCTGGTGTGAATGTAAAATTTCAGAATTTAAAAAAAGCCAAATCTGGTAACCCTGCCTCTGCCTCGTTTAGGCAACGGCCCCTAAATATTTCGTAAATCAACGAGCCAATGAATGATTTTTTTCTTTGTTTTGCCTGCTTTGGGTAACGTTCTCGTGACGCGTGTCAAGGTTTTCTGAAATATCTAGGGGGCGTTGGTTTAGTAAAAAATGATATTCAAAACATAGAGCGCAAACATATTTGAGGACGTAGGTTTCAAAACTCGCCTTATCCAAAATTTAAAAAATCGATTTCCAGTCTATTCTATTGGTAAACCTGCACAGAAAAAAAAACTATAATCTGTAAAAAAAATATTTTTAACCTTTATTTTTGGATTCTTAAAATATTAGTTCGGTTTCAAAACTCGCCTTATCCACTAGGGAATTGGCAACAAAACTAGCTTTATCCCTGCGCATGCGTAGAACAACGGACGACTACACTGTTAAAAATTTTGCAGCATTCTGGCAGGTCATTCGACCGTTTTCTGAAAAAATGGTTTCATAACCATAATTTAACTATATTCTGACCATAAAATGGCCAATAATATGGTCAGAATAGTGTTAAATTACAGTGGGTGTAACCGTTTTCGGAAAAAACGGTCAAATGACCTGCCAGAATGCTGCAAATTTTTAACAGTGTAGCTTATCAGCTACTATCACAGTAATTTTCCTTCATTTCTCTGCGACCTGTTGCTATTTTCGTTTAAAGTTTTTACCTGTTCTATTCATACAAACTAATTAAATAAGTTTTACCTGTAATGGACAGCGGATAAACTCTTGCATTTTGTGGGGGAAGGGGTAAGAAGAGAAAAAGAAATACGAACACATGAGCTAGAAAAGAATACACGCAAAAGAAGATTCAAATGTAAGTTCAAAATGGAGAATAGCTTTTCTATATTTCTTACTGTCAGAAGGTGTTAAAAGATTTAATTTTTATTCTTAGGCATAAACCTAAGGCATTTCCGCTCTTCTCAAAGTGCACTCACCAGAAAGAGAACATCGAGTAATGCTCGCTCAATGCAAGATGTATGACGCTTCCACCAAGCTTTTTTTTTTTTCAAGCAAAGACAAAATTGCATAAGATTTCTATTTTTTCAGTTAATTACCAGAAATATTATTTAAAGCTACCAGCGTTGTTACATTCCATTTTCTGCTTTCATACTCAGTGCAAGTATTTGATTTATTTACAAAATATTCATATTTACGTTATAGAATTTAATTTACTAATATTATTGTGCTTTTGTAAAGAATTTAGGATACGAAAGCACAGTGATATTACTGTTTTACTGTTTTTGTGACTTATTCTTGTGCATTTTATTATAAAGTTTTTACTTCTTCTATTCATACAAACTAATTAAATAAGTTTTACAGCATGTCTTATGTATAACGGACAGTGAATAAACTCTTGCATTTTGTGGAGGAAGGGGGAAGAAGAGAAAAAGATATACTAAAACATGGACTAGTAAAGAATACACACAAAGGAAGATTAAAATGTAAGTTCAAAATGGAGGATCACTTTCCCTATTTCTTACTGTCAGAAGAAGTTAAAAGATTTAATTTTTACAACTTTTTAATTTCATTTTTATGTAAGTCCTGGTTTTATCAGAAGCATTAGGCTGTATTCAAAAAAATATTTTCCCACGCTCAACTACTCGAAATTTTTTGACACATTTTCAGATTCATTTTAAAAAGAAAAAAAACACGAAACTTGCTGACGTGATTTTTGAAGAGATTTATAAGCGACCTGTGTTTTTATTTTTCGTTTAATTAATTAGAACTTGATATATAAACAATTATTTTCTCAGTACGACCATATTTTTCGTTTCCAACACTATCGCTTCAAGAAAGGGTCTAGCCGGATAAGCATAGCGAAATGGCCCCCACGGCCGATGTTTGAAATAACATGTGTGGTAATAAGGCTCACCATGAGAATACAAACTAGAGTGTTTTTAGCTTCTGACCTTGAACTGTCCTTGAGATAATCGGGGAAGTATGCGCCGGCGCTACTATTTTTCAAATACGTGTTTCTCAAAAAGTACAAAAGTTAAAAAAATGAAACCAATGCCAATTATTGAAAGATATATTAGTTCACATTATATATTTTTATTCACATTTTTACACAAATTTTAACATAGAAAAATAAGTATCAAATGAAATACAGAAATGCTAATCAGAATCATGATAAAAGTAATTCCATGAGTACTGGTTGGTATGGCGGGGGTGCAGCCAACCGTGAATATTAAAAACTCTAAACTTTCATCTATATGTTGTGGGTTACCGATAAAACCCTCGCCAAATGTTATCATATTAATTACAAATTATTTTATCGTACTTATTTTTTAAATATCTTATCATTCACTTTAAATCTAATTACCAAATTATTTAAATTATCTTTCTTAGTTTAGTCTAACTAAATTAAGTATTTTAGTGTGGTGTTGTCGTTGCAAATAATAATCCTAAAAGTATAATTCATTCTTACTTGTGCTGTGTTGTTAAATATATAAATACTTAAATATTGATCTCTACAAAATGACCATTATAAATATTTAGAAGTTTCGCTCCCTCATTGAATGTTGCCTATTATCTCAAAACACTTTTAGGTAACTTTCATTACAAAAAGTTACCTATTGCAGCCGTTCGGAGGAAAACGATTTAAAAAAATTTTGGTATATTTTCATCGATCATGTCCCCAGACCCCGAAACCACCCTCAGTTCAAAAGTTGATACATACATATATATATATATATATTCTAATATTTGTCACACTGTAAGTCTCGTATTTATGAACCGATTTGGATGTAACTTCGTGTATACATAGTGCATACCAATGCCTCGACTGAGTTCGTTGGCTAGCTTCATCCGCCATCTTGTTTAAAAATGGCGGTCATTTAAAATTTTTTTAATTAAAATTTGAAATGTGGTACCAAAAAATTGAAAATTGAAAAAAAAAAATTTTTATGTGTTTGACCTTGATACAAACATTCCGGAGCATTTTTTGTTTCGTCTATATCTTAAAAAAGTCCTTCCGGACAGTGCCGGGAGGAAGAGGTAGCTTTCATATTCCTTATTTTTAAAAAGCAACCTTATATTATTCAAACACACGAAATTAGTCGGCTTTATCCAAGCTGCTTTTATTTAAAGCAATTTATATTTGTTTGCCAAATTCGTCAATATCTTGAAGTTTCTGCCATTTTAAGACAACATGGCGGATGAGGCTAACGAGTGAACTTGGTCGAGACCTTAGTAATTCCTGTGTACATGCGCACTCAGATCGGAATCGGTTGATATATACAAGTGCTGTCGCAGCCAAAAAAATCAGATTTTTCAAAATGTCACCCACATTAGAAATTGAAACTGCTATATCTGAGCCATTTTTTTAAAATAAAGACAAAACAAAAAATGCTCCGGAATCCTTATATCATGGTCAAATACTTAAGAAAGAAACCTTTTTCAATTTCTAATTTTTTTGCACCTCACTTTAAATATAATTTTTTATTTAATTTAATGGCCTCCATTTTGAAAAAAGATGGCTGATGAAGCTGGCTGGCGAACTTGGTCGAGACATTAAGATATACTATCCACATGCCTTCTTACATCGAAATAGGTTAATAAATACGCGTGTTATCACATGACAAATATCAGATCGTTTCAAAATGTCAGCCATGCTAGAAATTCAAAGTGATAATTTTTTGATGAATTTAGTGAATTATTTTTTGATAACTCATTTTAAATTTTAAATTTTTTTTAATGGCATCCCTTTTGAAACCAGATGGCGAATGAAGCTGGCCAACGAACTCGGTCGAGACATTGGTAGGTAGTATGTACACACCAAGTTACATCCAAATCGGTTCATAAATACGCCTGTTATCGCGTGACAAAAATAAGGTCGCTTCAAAATGTCAGCCACGCTAGAAATTCAAAGTGCTATAACTCAGCCATTTTTTAAGATATAGATGAAACAAAAACTGCTCCGGAATCTTTGTATCAAGGTCAAACACATACAAAAAAATCTTTTTCATTTTCCAAAATTTTTGGTATCCCATTTTAAATTTTAAATTTTTTTTAAAATTTTAAATGGCCGCCATTTTTAAACAAAATGGCGGATGAAGCTGGTGAACGAAATCGGTCGAGACATTGGTACGTATTATGTATACACGAAGGTACATCCAAATCCATTCATAAATACGCCTGTTATCGCGTGACAAAAATCAGGTCGTTTCAAAATGTCAGCCACGCTAGAAATTCAAAGTGCTATAACTCAGCCATTTTTTAAGTTATAGACGAAACAAAAAATGCTCCGGAATCTATGTATCAAGGTCAAACACATAAGAAAATAATATCTTTCAATTTTCCATTTTTTGGTACCACATTTCAAATTTTAATTTTTTTTTAATTTAAATGGCCGCCATTTTGAAACAAAATGGCGGATGAAGCTGGCCAACGAACTCGGTCGAGGCATTGGTATTAACGCGAACGATAACAAGGATCATTTTGCATAATTTAATAGTCAACTCTATGGGAAATAAATCTAGTCAAATATCGTAAAAATTCAGAAAGATATCGGAGTTAGAGTGAGCAAATTTTTAGTTGTTCTCTAAAAGCAGCTGAATGATAAGGGATTTTCCATAAATTGTCATTTTTAATTTGTATTTTTTTTTCATTTTTTATTGATGCTTTAGTTCTTCTTGGATAACCACCACAACGAGCCTATACCATAATCAAAAGACGTATCAAAATCGAAGCATTTTTTCCAAATCTACTCGTTAATACTCACTAAATACTAACTTTTTTCTGAAAGCCAGTTAATAAAAAAATGACAATTTGTGTAAAATCCCTTATCATTCAGCTGCTTTAAGAGAACAACTAAAAATTTGCTCACTTTAACGCCGATATCTTTCTGAATTTTTACGACATTTGACTAGATTTTTTTCCCATAGAGTTGACTATTAAATTATGTAAAATGATTCTTGTCATCGTTCGCGCATGCGCAGATAAAATTATTTCATACAACTGCTCATATTTCCTAAAATATTTAATATATTTATATTCCAATTGCACTATATTGTTTCTACTATATTTTGTCAATTTTTCTGAAACCGGAGTCAAATTTGGTTGAAAACCCTGCATGTTATAAGCAAAAAACGTACAAGAATTTTTTTATTTTTTTAAATGAATAGCTATATCTCTATTAATATACATGCTATTCTTACACAAAAGAATACACATATTGCGCAATGTCTGTTTATTTATATTCGGTAGCGATACATCATTTTGTGCATTTTATTTTACTGGGTGATCCCAAGTATTATTTTTTTTCTTTGATTTTTTGTTGGCCCCCTAATTTCCCCCCTTATCAAATCGACATTGCTAAATATGACGTCATACCTGTTCTTTTCAATCCTGAAATTTCAGGAGAATCTGTCAAGTATATTTCTAAATATTCCACAAAATATCTAAAATTGAAAGTTGCCGGTCATTAATGGCAATATAGTGTATATATGGGGCATTCTCACAATCTTTTGGCTTTTGAGAGAAAAAATCTGGCGAAATTAAACTTGCTAAAATAACATTTTAATCTGATAGACGAATGCCTTAATGATTCAAAATAAAGAAAAAATGGTCAGCAGCGAAAAATGTTTTATTTAACTGAGCTTTAGGTTAAACTTGCGAGTTTAATTTTCCTTAACATTTTACCCCTATAACTTTTTATTTTCTTCTAAATTTTTACTTATAATGAATTTGCATAGTACCCACAGGACATTAAAATAAGAAATAATACAAATGTAGTACTTTTAATACAGAATTTTTGTATAACATTGTCTTAAAGGGGTGTTAAAGAAGGGTAAAGAGGCGGTAAGGGGGTAAGGATGGAACGGTAAGGAAAATTACCACCTATTTTTAGGAAAATCATGTTAAGACTAAGTGATAGCCACAATGTCCATTGATTTTTCGAAACAGTTGTAAATTTCCTGTCAAAGAATTTTATATATTCTTTATCTAGCATACTTCTGCATGAGCAAAAACTTGAAAAAAATTCTGCTGCTGCATCTGAAGTGATTTTCTGTAGAATTTTAGAAGAGGGATGGTAAAAAACCTAAAACACAGGGACAGAGTTCAAAAATTAATATCAACCCTAAAAATGTGTGCAGGTTAATTTTTAGCTACATATTTATATAAAACAATAGTTCCAGTTTCAGAAAAAAATTACATCGAATTATTTTTATTGAAACAATTTCATCCAGACAGCTCCAAACTTCAAAATCAGCATCAGGGACACGGGACGGTAGATGAGTTTTCCATGTGTTTGGATCCCCAACATCGTCCAAAACTTATTTATCTCGTTAATATTGTTGTGCAGTGATGCAATGGGATGTTCCCAAGTATATGAAATAAAAAAAAAAATACAAAAAAGTGTATTAAATAAAAAATTAATATTCAGGGACATGAAAGTTAAAAGATTGTGAGAATGCCCCATATATATATATATATATATATATATATATATATATAGTATTTATTTAATATTTTTGTGAATAATGATATATAATATGGTATTATTTATATATTAGGATTTGTGTGGTAAAGCAGTTGGTATATTTTGAAAGCATTAGCTTCTATTAGGTTCATCTTATGATATTTTGATCATAATAGTATTAACAGGGGCGTAGCTACCGAGGAGCAGTTGGAGCAAACTGCTCCAGGCGCACGAATCCTAAGGGCGCAAAATTAGGAAGAGCGAAATAAAGATTTACAAAAATGCTTGAATATTTTTTACATTATCAGATATTATAGATGAATTTTGTTACAATCCGCATATTCTTACGATATTTTACTTTGTGTTTAACCTCAACTATATCGATTTAAAACATTTTTTTATACACAGTTAGGATAGAAAAGGGGACAGATCACCTTCAGCAGCTCGATATTGCTTGATTTTAACACAATATTAAAAAAAATTGGAACTGTCAATATTTTTCCAAATTAAGCAATTTTTTAAAAGTAAATTGTGCAGATTTTTGTTTATGTATTCCTTTAAATACTTCTAATGAAAAATAATTAGAATTTAGTTTAATTAAGACATACAAATTAAGTATTTTCAAAAAATGATTTAACATACATGTGTTGTGCACAGGATTATAAAAAATTATATTCCATATACATACCCGCTTAATTCTATCTTCATTGTATTATCCGATAATTAATTCTTAAAATGTTGTCCTTTAACTCCAATCTAAAATATTAATCGAGTTTCCAGATGAAAATATTTTTCAGGCAGATAAATTATAAAATACAAAATTCATGGTAAATTTTCCATAAATATTTAATAAATAAAAAATATATTACAGGTACGTACTTAAAAATTGTTAGAGTTATAAAACTATGTAAAATACAATATAATACAAAATATTAAGTTTTTTAGTTTTGTAAATATGATGCGCGCACTGCAAAAATATCTGGTTTGAGAAAAACGACTTTAAAGTTCAAATTTACCTTGAGTTGGATAGGTATCGCTCCATATATTTTATCATAAAACCGGTTCTAATTTGAGTATCGTCATTTTTTTTTTTTTTTTTTTTTTTTTTTTTTTTTTTTTTTAAGTTTGGTAACATGTTATTCTTTAATAATAGACCAATTTATTATTATTATTATTATTATTATTATTATTTTTTTTTTTTTTTTTTACGTTTTAAAAAGTTTTAAGGTGATCTCCCCTCTTAAAAGAAATTACTTCTATTCGCGAAGTTTCGATTTTAATTCATACCATATTGCAGTCTCAAGCAACTTCTCCAACACCGTTTCAGCATGCCTGATTTTTTTTTTCTGTAACTTTTCCGTAGATGACAGTTGAAGATTTTTGAATTTAAAAGTAATAAAAACTTATTTACAGGGCTCTCTCATAGATCAGTTTATTGGATACCACTTTTTTGAAACGATAAACTTCTTGGTACATTTTATTGTTGCATTTTATGAAAATGTTTTAGAAAATTATCATGCAGGACTTAATCTGCCCCGGAGCCCACTGAAGCTCAGCTCTGGTACTTCTCTGTTTTTAGCAAATCTTTAAATATTGGTCGGAATTCACCGGAGCTCATAAATACAGGGTTCCGGAGCCCATCCAAAAAACTGAAGCCTAAATTACCCTTCCTTTTCCTCCCATTTTCAAGTTCCTGCATTCTATCAAAACACTTAAATGTGACATTAGTGTGTCTCACACGCAGGAAATGGCGAGGAAACGGCGCGTAAAATTTTCTGAAAATTTTTCTTTTTAATTTTTAAATTTTTGCTAGTTATTCATTAATTATATATATATATATATATATGCATAGCTGCGAACAATTCCTTTTTTGTGCTGACACTTTTTCCGAATCGTAATCCTTACCTTATTTAATTGCAGAATTCTGCAATGAATTAACATTAAAATTAGGCAAAGATTGCTATTCGGAAGGAGAGATAAACTAAAAAGTGGAACAATTGACGTTTAACTCTTTCGAGGGCGGTGTCCACAAAAAAAGACACCTAATTTTAATTCCAAAACTGACAAACGCGACCAAGAATATTTAATTAAAATTTTTCTTTTATAATGTACTTGAAAATAGGCCGGTTCATATTTTCTAATAAATTCGTTTATAAATTCTGGTGTCAGTCCATTATTTCGTCAGTTTATAAACAGAATTACTCCGCGCCGGAAATGGTTAAGATATGCAGGTAGATATAGTTTAATTTTTTTTATTTTACTAAAGAAAAAAAAAGATGCTTTAAATTTTGCAAGTAATGTATGAAATATAAATATGCAGATTGGAGTGATGGCGGGTAGAGGGGGAGGAGGACACGCTACGGTTTTAGTACTGCAGAATATTAGAAATCCGGTACTTTTTTGTTAGAAACTAAGCCTTGATCATGGGGACCATTGTACGGAAATAATGGTAACCAAAAAGTCACTACTGAGAAATCTATATTTACGATGCAACAGCGATGCTTTAGCTATTTATTTATTTTACGATTTGTATATAAAAAGAATAACAGTTTGACAAGTTGAAGAAAATGATTGACAATTGTACAAACGAAAAACCAAAGAAAAACGAAACTTTTGAAGTTATTTTTGTTGTTGTTGTTGTTTTGTGAAAACTAAACATGTATCAATACAGATTACCAATCAGCAATGAGAGTCGGATTTAGACATACTCCACATCAGTCCACGGCGACAAAATTTAGAAAGGGGGGGGGGGTGGCGGTAAACTAAATTTTGTGCATATTGTTTTTGATATTTTGAATATATATCAAATCTCAAACGCAGAATTGATAAACAGTTTCCTTGAAAACGAGAGAAAAAGTTAAGCATCAAATTCAGTGTTCCGTAGGACCTGATTATCGCTTATGCAAATTTACGCCACCTTATTTAATCTTTACAAATGTCTCATTTATATTTCAATATTTATATATATATATGTATTTTACTTTCGGAATAGGATATATGAGGTCTATGTCTACTGTTTCGATTTTTTTTTCTAAGGACACTTTCAATTTCGAATCTAGTTCCGAAATTGAAAGCATCCCCATAAAGAAAAAAATGAAATGATAGTGGATGTTATTGGTTTCTATTAGCAAGATGGTATAATGAGTTTCTAAAATGTTGCGCCCTCCAAAAATCCAAGGTCTCAGTATTTGACAGTGACCAAGTCCAACCCTGCGTGCAGTAGCGGCTTTTCAGGTGTTCACAATCACCTTTCTACCAGAATATTGGTACATAAAATTTGATCTGTTTTAAATCGTGTGATTTTCTACGGTTAAACAAGGAAAAATTTTTTTCATGAAATCTATGGTAGTAGATTGTGAAATTATTTTCCAGCCTCCACTGTATGCGTGGGGAAACGTTGTTGTATAGATATATAAGATTAACGTGAGCAATAAAAATAATTTAATTGAGATATAAGAGAAAATGTTCATCAGTTATCGTTACAGAATGTTTGAAAAATGGTTCAGATACCAAACTCGTCGGCTGAGTTCTTTGAAAATTAATACAATTCCTGTAACAGATTAATAAAATACCTGCCGACATCATCAAAAATACACCAAATCGTTCTCTGCTAATCTAAAAACGTGAGGAAATTAGAACATACACTCATACATGCACACATACAGGGATGACGGCCTTAGGAACTCAGCTTTCGCGTTAGAGTGTAAGTGCAATTCCGGGGGAGAGTACATGCACATGTACATATGGAATCATTCAAACATTGTGAGAATGGATTTATTTAAAAATTGAAAAATATACCATTATTTTCATTTATTTTTATTGTGGTTACAATGCTTTCCTATTTCGTCCCTTATATTGTATGTATGGAAAGTAAAATCTGTAATAGAACGGTATCAATCAGGGTTCTCGCTGCCGATCGCCACTGCTCCAAAATGTTTCATTTGGGGAGAAAACTAAAGATTGAAATCGCCAAATTGCAAGAGATGTTTTTTTTTTTCCTTTCGGCAACACTCTCAATGATGTTACTGTATGATTAAACCTTTCTGTGTAACTCATTTATTTGTGTCTTGATATTCTTAGTGCTTTATGACGAATTATTTGAACTTGGCTACTTTTTCCTTAGCGGTTAGCCAAATTGCTCAGATTAGTCAAAAACCAGTGATAATCCCGGTGTCAACTTTTATCGTTGCCTATTGGCTAATTTTCTAAACCATTAGCTGTAGAAATATAGTTCCAATAGTAAAAAAGTTTCAAAGTTGTTCTTCATAATCTTAAAAGTACTTTACGTGAAAGTAGTTATTTTTTAAAAGTTACGACGTTCACATTTTTATTCTGTTTCTGGGCTCCATATGTTATATTTAGAAAAATCTTCTCCGTATTTTAACAGGAAAAATAATAAAATTTTCTTTTTTGTACAACTAAACCTTACCGAGTTATGATACTTTGAATTTTATGGAATTCTAGTATTTTCTGGCACTAAAAATATGTTTCATCCATATGCGAAAGAAAAAAAAAGAAATCTTGACAATAGTGTTTTTTTATTATTATTATTATTAGTCTACAATGCTTCGAAACCCTTGAAAAGAAAAACAGATATTAAAGGTGGCAGATTGTACAGGCCCATTGCCGCATTTAAAACGAAAATCTCGCCCGATTCGTAGAAAATATTGTTAGGTACTCCGTACTTTAAGAAATATAATTCATTTCACCACTGATTATTTATTTTTAATTATTTCTATTTAATAGGTTGTTCAAATACTTTGACTTTCAAATAAAAGTAAGATTTTAAATTGAATTAAGAATAGTATATAAATTTTAAACTTCAAAACAAAATTGCGCAGAACTTTTTCGGGTGACAAAAGGGCGCACAAACTTTACTTGCTCCAGGGCGCTGAATATGTAGCTACGCCACTGAGTATTAAGATATCATACTAGATGGCAGCACCAAAATTTAATTTGAATTTTATCTGTTGCTTCTATTAGAGTAATAATTTTAATTTTTAACACTAGGTGGTACTAAAATTCTAGTTATTCGCGATATTGTAAAATAATTGTTTTGGTATTTTTTACTTTAGTTAAGAAATTTTAAAAATCGTGCTTTTGGATACCATGTGCAGGAGTATATTTGAATAAAAACTCTTATTTTATTAGGTATGTTGTGTAATATTACTATTCTTCCTTGCTATAAATTAAATATTGAAAAGGTTGTATTGCTTTTTCCATTTCATGGCATTTAATATTATTCTGTTTTCATCTTGAAACTATTCTCTTGGTCATTTTAGTCGTTAGAGTACAAGGGGGGCAAATTCAGCTTTTAGCTTTTTTTCTCACAGAAAACGACTATTTTGCTTATATAGTTGAATTCTGTACTCTTGATAACGTATTTCAATACATAAGCTTTTCAATTATTTTTATCGGTATCCATATTCTTCTTTTTTTCTTCATTATTAATTCTTGTAATATAGTACAAGGAACCTTATTTTATACATAGCAGCATGTATATTATGTTTTTGGTATCCATATTAAGTGTGTTGGGGGGAACTGTATTATTGTCATTTCATTCATACTGTCACAATTTTTGAGGGTGGTCGGTAATGTTTATTTAATTTATATATATATATATATATATATATATATACAGTCGAACCTCTATTTAACGAAGTCGCTAAATCCCGGGAAAAAGTTCGTTATATGGAAAATTCGTTAAATAGAGATTCACCTTTTAAAATACTTTAAACTACATAAAACAGATTTTAAATTCATAAACACTAAATATTTTTACTAAAAGTAATTAACCACATTTTTTTTAATAAATTATATCGATTTGTTTTATTTATTTTACCCACCAATATCCATCATCAGTTCATTTCTTCTATGTCTTTAAATCTTTGAAATCTGCAAGGAAAACAAAACATTGTCCGGGAATACACTGTATTTTTTTTTTTTAAGTAAATAGTTTTACATTAAAATTAACGAATTTTAATGACATTATCGTATTTATTATTATTATAACAAATAATTTTAATCATACATTAACATATGCGTTTTTAAATTTAATTTCTGAAAAACTCTGTTAATTTTGCCTGAGTTTTTTCTTTTAAAAAGTGTTTTCTCTCATAATACGTCTCGCATCTTTGCAATGCACCAAAAACCCCTTCATGCGTGTTTTCTTCTAACTATAATCCGCGTCGGATTGTTTCAAATGATTTTAGCATTTCATCATACGAAGTTTTGTTAATTCCTGTATCATGATCATTCCCATCATCATCATATTCGTCTTCATTGCAATTCATTGTTGTAATATTTTTATTTTTCACACTGTCGAAAATATCCAATTCGGATAGTGTTTCCGAGGTTTCAGTTGAATTAAGTCAAATACAATCATCAATCATGGTTAATTTCTTCTTTTTTTCTCATCTGCATCCACATTTTTTTAAGTTACTCTAAGGGATTATCGTCTTCGCCCTCCGTACTTACCTAATTTTCACTGCTGACAAAGAAGGCGCCTTGTAAAACCAGCTCAAGGATATTGAACATCATAAAATGTGTTTAAAGAAAGAATAAGTTTGAAATGTCCAGAAATATTTTGAAAAATGGGGAGAAAAAAAAATTAGATTACAAGATCACAAAAAAAGTTCGTTAAATGGAGAATGCACTTCGCTATTTGGAGGTTATTTTACGAAGGCATTCGCAAAATGTTCTTGGTTCCAAGGAAAAGTTCGCAAAATAGAGAAATTCGCAAAATAGAGGTTCGTTAAATAGAGGTCCGACTGTATAACCATTAATTAAACATTACTGACCATCATCAATAATTGTGATAGTATGAATGAATTTACAACAATCCAGTGTCCCCAAACACACTGAATGGATACCAAAAACATAATATACAAGCTGCTATGTATAAAATAAAGTCCCTTGTACTCTATAACAAGAATTAATAATGAAGAAAAAAAGAAGAATATGGATTTCGATAAAAATAATTGAAAGCTTATATATTGAATTACGTTATCAAGAGTACAGAATTCAATTATATAAGCAAAATTAGTCGTTTTCTGCGAGAAAAAAAGCTTAAAGCTGAAATTTTTTTCCTCCTGTACTCTAACGACCAAAATAACATCTACCCACCCAACCGTCCTATAATATTTTTTTATTATTTCACAATTTTTTATTTTTTTTAATAAATATTTTCTTATTATATAAGTTTATTTTTGTAATTTTGTTTACGCATGTGTTAATTTGTTTTTCTTTAAAGATCATGTAAGTACTAATTGTACATTAAAGAATATATGAATTTTTTTGGAAAACCTTGATTTAATGCATCATAAATTAGTTTTTTAATATTATTATTTATTAGATGAGAAGAACATAAACATTTTATTCTATATAAAGGGTTAAGTATTATATTTCGATATACAGAATTATGAAGACAAGATTTAAATATATAAATATATATATATATACATGATCTTTGTCACACTGTAACTCTCGTATTTATGAACCGATTTGGATGTAACTTCGTGTATACATAGTGCATACCAATGCCTCGACCGAGTTCGTTGGCCAGCTTCATACGCCATCTTGTTTCAAAATGGTGGCCATTTAAATTTTTTTTTAATTTTTTAATTTAAAATGTGGTACCAAAAAATTGAAAATTGAAAAATATTTTTTCTTATTTGTTTGACATTGATACAAAGATTCCGGAGAATTTTTTGTTTCGTCTATATCTTAAAAAATGGCTGAGTTATAGAACTTTGAATTTCTAGCTTGGCTGACATTTTGAAACGACCTGATATTTGTCACGCGATAACAGGCGTATTTATGAATCGATTTGGATGTACCTTGGTGTATACATAATACGTACCAATGTCTCGACCGAGTTCGTTGTCCAACTTCATCCGCCATCTTTTTTCAAAATGGCGGACATTTAAATTTTTTTAAAAAAAATTGAAATTTGAAATGTGGTACCAAAAATTAAAAATTGAAAAATATTTTTTTCTTATGTATTTTACCTTGATACAAAGATTCCGGAGCAGTATTTGTTTCGTCTATATCTTTAAAAATGGCTGAGTTATAGCACTTTGAATTTCTAGCGTGGCCGACATTTTGAAACCACCAGATTTTTGTCACGCGATAACAGGCGTATTTATGAACCGATTTGAATGTACTCTGGTGTATACATAATACGTACCAATGTCTCGACCGAGTTCGTTCGCCAGCTTCACCCGCCATCTAGTTTCAAAATGGTGGCCATTTAAATTTCTTTTTTATTTAATTTTTAAAATGAAGTACCAAAAAATTGAAAAATGAAAAAGATTTTTTTTGTTGTTGTGTTTGACCTTAATACAAAGATTCCGCAACAGTTTTTGTTTCGTCTATATCTGAAAAAATGGCTGAGTTATAGCATTTTGAATTTCTATTGTGGGTGACATTTTGAAACGTCCTGATTTTTGTCACGCGATAACAGGCGTATTTATGAACCGATTTGGATGTAACTTGGTGTGTACATAGTACATACCAATGTCTCTACCGAGTTCGTTGGCCAGCTTCATTCGCATCTTGTTTCAAAAGGGCTGCCATTTAAAAAAAAAAACTTTAAATTTAAAATGAATTATCAAAAATATAAAAATGAAAATGATTTTTTTATGTGTTTGACCTTGATACAAAGCTTCCGGAGCAGTTTTTGTTTCGTATATATCTTAAAAAATGGTTGAATTATAGCACTTTGAATTTCTAGCATGGCTGATATTTTGAAACGATCTAATATTTGTCACGTGATAACACGCGTATTTATTAACCTATTTCAATGTAAGAAGGCATGTGGATAGTATATCGTAATGTCTCGACCAAGTTCGCTGGCCAGCTTCATCAGCCATCTTGTTTCAAAATGGAGGCCATTAAATTAAATAAAAAATTATATTTGAAGTGAGGTGCAAAAAATTAGAAATTGAATAAGGTTTCTTTCTTAAGTATTTGACCATGATATAAGGATTACGGAGCATTTTTTGTTTTGTCTTTATCTTAAAAAATGGTTCAGATATAGCAGTTTCAATTTCTAATGTGGGTGACATTTTGAAAAATCTGATTTTTTGTCTGGGACAGCACTTGTATATATTAACCGATTCCGATGTGAGTGAGCATGTGCACAGGAATTACTAAGGTCTCGACCAAGTTCACTCGTTAGCCTCATCCACCATGTTGTCTTAAAATGGCAGGAACTTCAAGATATCGCCGAATTTGGCAACCAAATATAAGTTACTTTAATTAAAAGCAGCTTGGATAAAACTGACTAATTTCGCGAAATTCTCATTCATAATGATTTAGTATTGATAATAAACAATTAAATTTAAAAAATCAAAAAACCCGACTGCGTAAAAAGCGAACTAATTAATTATTTCTCATCAATGTGAAACAATTTTTTTTTTATCAATTCCTACTATTAGCTCACACTCTCGCTAATATATATCTTGTTCAAATTTTCAGTCGTTAATAAAATACTTATTATTCATCCAATCAAGCTCAAATAAATTTTTTAAAACTTGTAGTGGATGACACTTGATGTTAATCCAGTTTTTTCAAATATTAATTCATTAATTAAATTAAATTAATTAATTTTCAATAATCGAGAGAGCCCCCTTCTTGATCAAGGTATTTTAAGACCGAGAGAGCCCTCTTCTTGATCAAGGCATTTTAAGCGCCACTCAAAAGGAAAGAAGAATGGGAGAAAAAAATTCTCTTATTGACCTAAGTGGGAATTAACTTAAATTTTTTTTTATATTACTTGTTTATATTACTTACCTATTTTTTTTTTATTTACTTGTATTGATGACTTTTAAGTTGTGTTTAACTGTTAGTTCTTATCTATAAACACTGTTTTGATAAGATCTATAGATGTCTATGATGGTTAGAATTGCAGTAAAGCTGGAGATCCACAATGCATACACAACTTCCAGGTTGTATACTATTTTAACGGAGCTTCTGACTGTAAAATATTCAATGAAAAATCGTCTTCATTTTGAAAGACCTATCCTATGACATGCCACTCAATAAGGTGCGTAATTTTTTTTTCGTCTGTACCGCCATTTTGTATTTTACGGCCGCCATTTTGAATTTATAAAAATAAATCCTAGCCTATAACCATCGGGCCGTTAAGACGAATCGATAGAGACCTCATTCGTTAAAATCCATCCAGCCGTTGGGATGTTTCGAGGGTATAAAGAAATCCACATACACAGATACGCGTGAAACACATAACCCTTCATTTCAGTCGGGTAAAAATTAGTATTGAATCTCCTATAATTGGTTTCCACTAAATTCAGCTTCGTGTGTTTGAATAATGTAAGCTTGCTTTTTAAAAATAAGCAATATGAAAGCTACCTCTTCCTCCCGGCACTGGCCAGAAGGACTTTTTAAAGTGTATAACTCTACTTAAGTATTATCTCAAAAACTGGAAATTTTTTGGCTAGTTCTACGTGTGGGAGCAATTTAGCTGTGGTACTGTGTAACTTTACAATAACTTTCAAGCATTCGAAAATTTGAGGAATTTATCTTAAAGAGTTTGAGAATATTAACTGGAAGAGTGTTTATCTTTGCAAAATTATCTGAAGTTATTCTTCTTTAGCTCCTATTTTGTATTGCTCTAAGTACCTTGAAATATCATCATTTATTTTCTTACACAGTCCTTCTATGGTCATTTATCTATTATTTACTCATTCATTTATCATATTTAATCCAATATATAAACTTAAACTTTGTGGTAATTACTCAAACTTGCATAAATTGTTCTACATTATAATATCTTGTAAATATTGCTGAACTGGGCTCGCCCTGAACTTAAAATTTTTACCACACTTAGTAAACAAGAGACGAGAAATAACGGAAATCACACAAAACGTACCAGGCAGGAACCTCACTCTAAATAAAACTGTATTGAGCACTAAAGTTTTTCCTTTTTTTCTTTCTTTCTTTTTTTTTTTTTTTTTTTTTTTTTTTTTTTTTTGCTAATTGTAAAAATTAGAGCATAATTGCAAATTAGTGTTACCCAATATTGTTCGTAATTATATTATAACATGTTGCCTTTCCAACATTGTAAATAATATTGTAATGCCATTTGCAATTGAACCAAATGATATTGTAAAAATTACAACATCATAATAAATAGCAGTGCATTATGTAGAAAAATTCTTTATTATGACATTAGAAATAGGTTGTAAAGCATTGTCATTGATAACTTATCATTGTAGATATAATAATACTGTAATTGTATTTGAATTATGTAAATATGTAAATCGTTTATAACAAGGTTCCAAGTATAACATAAAAATGTAGATTAAAGAGGAAATGTACCATAAATTAATGAACGCAAGTATGTGAAAAATGTAATATACACAGTTAACGCACTGTATTAGATCCGGTTAGCCCAGAATAATTGGGTAACCAATTGTGATTGGCATTGTATATGAAGTTCAATGAAAATAAATTTTTGGCATCGGAAAGCGGGACGGTTTGGTTCTGGTGTCGTCCCCCAGCGACTGCACTAAAACTCTAAAGCATATGCTGGGTTTCCCTGGGTGGCCATCCCGGGCCCCGAGCCCTATCTTCCCACTTTTCTGTGTCTTTAAATTGTGTAATTTCCCTTTTAAATTTGTCTGGTTTCAATTTTTGATTTTTTTTTAACTGGCTTTCGCTAGAGTATCTTTTAGTCGGGACGTGGCTACGGACCTACGAACCTTGCTTCCGCAAAAGAGTCGGAATACGTACAAGAATAAAGGGCTGCGGACGAAAAGGGGCCGCTCGCCGCGGCGGTTGACCCACCCCCCTCCCCCCCAACCGCCGACCGAGACTATTAATAACCTCGGTCGGAAGTTGGGGGTTGTGGATCAACCGCCGCGGCGAGCGGCCCCTTTTCGTTCGTAGCCCTTTATTCTTCTACGTATTCCGACTCTTTTGCGGAAGCAAGGTTCGTAGGTCCCTAGCCACGTCCCGACTAAAAGACACTCTAACGAAAGCCAGGTTGAAAAAAAAATCAAAAATTGAAACCGGACAAATTTAAAAGGGAAATTGCACAAATTAAAGACACCGAAAAGCGGGAAGGGCGGGCTCGGGGCTCTGAAGCTACCGACCAACCACTGCTACGTCGAGCTTATTATTAGTCATGCTCGGCGGTTGGGGGTGGGTGGGTGGGTCAACCGCCGTGGCGAGCGGCCTCTTTTCGTCCGCAGCCCTTTATTCTTCTACTTATTCCGACTCTTTTGCTGAAGCAAGGTTCGTAGGTCCCCAGCCACTTCCCGAGTAAAAGACACCCTAACGAAAGCCAGGTTGAAAAAAAAATCAAAAATTGAAACCGGACAAATTTAAAAGGGAAATTGCACAAATAAAAGACACCGAAAAGCAGGAAGGGCGGGCTCGGCGCTTAAATTTGTCCGGTTTCAATTTTTGATTTTTTTTTTTTTAACTGGCTTTCGCTAGAGTGTCTTTTAGTCGGGACGTGGCTGGGGACCTACGAACATTGCTTCCGCAAAAGAGTCGGAATACGTAGAAGAATAAAGGGCTGCGGACGAAAAGATACATTTGTATTTATTGATATTTTGTATACTATAAGTATACAAAAAATTGGAGGTATTCGATGCACGGGGTTGACGTTTTTCGCGATTTCCCAAAATTTGATTTTTTGGATAAGGTGAGTTTTGAAAATCACGTCCTCTTATAATATTTATACTGTAATACAACTATGTAAAAGCAGTCTACAATTAAATTTCTAGTATCAATTTTACCTTTTAAGTAAAAAATTCAATATATGTGTTTTTGTTAATATTCAAATATATAGTTTTTCATCTTAAAAACGTAAGCGTCAACACCCAACCCGAACCTGAAACAATTAAAGTTAACTTGACTCGAATCCGACCGGCAACAACAAAAGATTAGGTCTAACCCGATCCGGTCCAGACCCGAGTCGGGTCAGGTTCAATTTACCGGACCTGATGCAGCACTCTACTTGCCATCCAACCCGATTCGACAAAATAATTTTCGTCCTCCGTATTATTAACCAAACCCCAAAATACTTCAAATCAAGCCGATCGTAAATACACAATCTGTGAAAATTGATCCACAATTTAATATAGTTATAAAAAATAGCATATGATCATAACTTCAGTACAATTTTATCTTTTATGTTGAAAAATAAACATGTAAAGAGTCATCCATGTATCAAATATGTAGATTTTTATTTGGAGGAAATTAGACTTTTTTCTTCGAAAAATCGGGTTCACCTGAACCCAACCTGCAAGAATCAAAATTCAATCAGAAACCGGCTCATACTCGGAAGAATTAGTTTAGTCAATCCGACTTGAAAAAAAAAAAAAAAAAAAAAAAAAAAAAAAAAAAAAAAAAAGGAGCTCCAACTCGACCCGACCTGACTGGGCCTAAATTTAAAAATCAAAATATTTTCCCCGGTGACATTGAATTTTGACCTCGACGGGGGGGGGGGGGGCATATGCCGCCCTTGGTAATAATAGTACATCTTAAATTGACATCGAAAAATATTTTCATATTAGAACTTCAATAACTTATTTTTAGTTACGCTGCTAGAATTGCACACATCTGAGCAAACAATAAAAACGTTATATGCAATCATGCAATCTTATTACTTTCTCATAATTTTACTAAGTCAATATTATTTTTGAGTTCTGGATAATTTTTTGAATAGAAAATTAAATCAAATTTAATAATGTTTTATTTAGATTATTATGTTATTAACTCTATAAAAATTTATTTTGTGTTAAGTATAAGAAATACGTATATTTTTTTTTAAATGCAGCTAGGATGCTCGTCAAATTATTATTATCAAGAAATACTTTAATTACAAGAAATACATTATTATTTAGTTATAGTTTTGCAGTTGCGTGGATTATGTGTTGTGGATAATTAGGGACTACACTGTAAAAAAAATCGTGAAAAATTACCTCTGTTCTTAAAGGTTCTCTATTTTCTGACTAATGAGAACGCTACATAAACGCCTATGAAGAGTTCTCATTGGTCAGAATACAGATAGCCTTTAAAAACAGAGGTAATTTTTCATGATATTTTTAACAGTGTACAACCTGGTTCCTATAGATCTACATTATGAATAACTCTACATTATTAAATGAGTAGCAGCGCTGTTGTACTCGTAAAATAGATTTTTTCCTTTCAGGCATAGAAGTTCAGTTCACCGATAGCCAATGAAATTGCAGGATTTTGCACTGATGCTCGCACGCTCGGAAGTTTTTATCATGGAGTAGGTCTTATCGAAGAAAGGAAAATTTAAAATAATTCAATTATTTCATTATTTTTATGATTCAAAACAAGTAAAATCAACGACTATATTTCTTTATCCTTCCAAATAAGAAATACATGCCTATGTTCACTCAGATAAAATCCAAAAAATTCGGGATAGGCACCATGTGACCTACTTCATCTACTTTAGCCCGTTCAGTAAGAAGTACATGCCGTTTAAGAAATACATGCCTATGTTCACTCAGATAAAATCCAAAAAATTCGGGATAGGCATCATGTGACCTACTTCATCTACTTTAGCCCGTTCAGCGTTTGAAATTTGCAAACCAACCTTACCCAAACTTCTCGTGTGCGACCCAGAAAAAGTTCTGGGCTATTTGATCACGTGATTGTGCGTTTTGTGTTTATGTTTTATTCGTTTTGCTTTGTTATGTAGGTTGATTGATACAATGGAGGATATTCCATCTATGTTTTGATCACGTGGTCAAGGTAAAAACTTCTAGCATAAAGAAGGGAAGGCTCCGTAGACGTAATGAAAATCTCTCTCCAGCCAGTGAAACAGTTCATACGGAAAGCAGCAGTAGCCTCCCTTCTTATCAGTTAGAAGTTCTTTGGGTAAATTACCGGTATCACATGACTTTTTTCAGCCTCGAACCCAGATTTGGAATAAAGTTCATAGCCTGCATTTCTGCAAACAGCGAAAAGTTCGCAAAAATGCAGGCTTCTGATTGATGAATCTCGTTTCGCTAACAGCGAAAAATCTATCTAGATTGCGGCCAATTATTTTGAACACAATTTTGCATTTCCACATCCAGGAAAGGTATTGATGTCATAACAACAGTACATATTCCAAACTATTTAAGGTATTGATTCTGAACTTCTTTGCTATACATTTCGATATTAAAAAAGTTGTTGTTTCCATAGTAACAGTACTTTTCTCTATTGCTCACTCTAAAACACAAATATCAAAATTTAACCAACAGCGCTCCAGAGACTTTTAAGATACATAGACCTGCAAACTGTCAGTTTAACTGAGGATTTTTGATCACAGCTGTTGTACGGCAGTATATATGTTTTATATTTTAATTTACCTAAGAAAATGCTTTTTTCAGCATATTTTGTCATTGAGGATTCTTAAGTATTAGTCTACCCTATTTCATTTAGGCCTTTAAAAAAAAAAAAAAAATACCTTATTATTCATCAATTTTTTTGTTGTTTTTTCGTATAGCAAGTACGTATTTTAATAAACATCCTACAAGGATAGAAATATAGTGTTACTTTCGTTAATATTCATTTTTTTATTACCTTTTTGCATAAAAATTAGTTTAACAAACGTAGATTTCTTTACGAGTAATTTAAAATTGTGTAAATTACTATATTATGTTACAGTTGCTACCTTTAATCTGAACTTCCCTACCAGTTACTTTTGTAAGTCAAACTTAAAAAAAAGGTGGAATTATAATGTTTAACAATCTATTTCCATATAAACTTTGTCTTTATTTAGGTTTATAAGGCATGTTAAAATTAGGTACTCATTTTCAAACATACCATACATAAAATTATTAATAAATCTCCTTATTCAACTTTATTTCTGAAAATTCAATATTTATAATGCATATTTAGCTATAAAAAATAGCTTCATGTAAAAACATATGCCATAAACTTCATATATATTGATAAAAATTAATTTTTAAGCTCATTCTAGCCATAGCACTTAATAGTAAATAACCACAGCTGACGTACAATGGCTGCCATGATTTCGCATGCTTTTGAATGGGAATGGACCACAAGCACGAGGCTAACGAAAAAGACAGGCTACCGCGGTGGGTCCGATTCTTCTTTTTTTACAGACCGCTGGAGTCACGTGATGCTCGAATGCACCAATGAAGGTGTGCGAAAAGAGCATCACGTGACTCCAGCGGTCTGTAAAAAAAGAAGAATCTGACCCACCGCGGTAGCCTGTCTTTCTCGTTAGCCTCGCCACAAGCATTACTGACGTCTTGCAACGTCACGCTGGATTATACCCAATCAGCTTCTTGAATTTTCCCACAAGCCCTCACCAAAAGCCAATCAAATACCCCAATGCTTGTGGGAAATATTGCAAGCTCCGCCCAATGCGCGTGGTCAATTGCCGGTCTATGTATGTTTAAAATGTCTTTGCAGCGCCCAGAAACACCATAACAGAGAGCCTTTATACATAAGAGTGGTGATGTATGCACAGGAGGCATGCTCATTTCAAGTTTTTGTGGAAAGTACGGCAATTCACTTTCTTGAATAGAGGATATTCTATCTACGTTATGATCACGTGGTCAAGGCAAGAACGTCTAGCGTAAAGAAGGGAAGGCTCCGTCCACGTAATGTAAATCCCCGCTAGCCAATGAAACAGTTCATGGGAGAAAGCAGTAGTAGTTTCCTGTTTCCCTTCTTATCAGGTAGAAGTTCTTTGGGTAAATTACCGGTACCACGTGACTTTTTCAGCCTCGAACCCATGTTTGGAATATCCTCCATTAGACGACTCGCGCATGGACGAGCTCTATAGACCCCTTGCATTGACGTCACGTTGCTATTAGCAACGACTGATACTATTGTATCTGGAGCACACACGTGGAGCACAGAACTGCCCGTTTGCCGTTAAAAGCACATGTTATCTTTCTGTTTAATTTAGATCTTTCTTATTTTTATTATTATAGTGCAAATAAGCCTAATAAGTCAAATGGAGAGTACCATATTTGCCTTATGTTTGGGCGCCTTATGAAGCGATGCCAGGCGAGGCTAACGAGAAAGACAGGCTACCGCAGTGGGTCCGATTCTTGTTTTTTACAGACCGCTGGAATCACGTGATGCTCTTTTCGCACACATTCATTGGTGCATTCGAGCATCACGTGACTCCAGCGGTCTGTAAAAAAAGAAGAATCGGACCCATCGCGGTAGCCTGTCTTTCTCGTTAGCCTCGGATGCCAGGCATGTGACGTCATGTGCAACCAGTCTATTAGACTAGGTAATTAAAATGGACCTTATGCACGCGACCTGAGGTGGAGGCTAAAATTCGTCTGCTGGCGGTATTTATTGGCGGTGTTTAGCATAGCAGTCTATGGAGTGTAAGTTATTAATGCTTGTTTGTTAAAAATACCGCAAAAAAATTCTTTGATGCAGCAGCATATTCTTAATATATTGTAATCTAAATTCTGAATGTTGTTCTGTATGCGAGAAAATTCCCTAAGTTTGCAAATTTTCAGTTAAAATGTATACACTCAACCTGGGTCAAGGCTAAAGTCGTCTGCTAGCAGTGTTTGCGCCTGCGCATACTGGTATTCTGCCGGTGCAGTAACTAGAATAACAGATCATAATACAGTCAGCTCTGGCGTCTGACGTCACCTGAATAGGGTCCATTCAACATGCATTAGCCTGACGATAATGACACGCTCGCAAAGACCTTTAACGATTTGTTTTTATCACTTTTACCAATAAACATTTATTGGCCGTATGTCGCTACTTCGTTATAGAGACACACTTGTTCCTAATGGAGGATATTCCATCTACGTTTTGATCACGTGATCAAGGTAAAAACTTGTAGTGTAAAGAAGGGAAGGCTCCGTAGACGTAAAGAAAAACCCTCGCCAGCCAGTGAAACAGTTCATGCGGAAAGCAGTAGTAGCCTCCCTTCTTATCAGTTAGAAGTTCTTTGGGTAAATTACTGGTATCACGTGACTTTTTTCAGCCTCGAACCCAGATTTGGAATAAAGTCCATTTAGCAATTTAATGGAGGATATTCCATCTCCGTTTTGATCATGTGATCAAGGTAAAAATTTCTAGTGTAAAGAAGGGAAGGCTCCGTAGACGTGTAATGCAAATACCCGCTAGCCAATGAAACAGTTCATGAGGCAAAGCAGTAGTATCTTCCCTTCTTATCAGTTAGAAGTTCCTTGGGTAAATTACCGGTATCACGTGACTTTTTTCAGCCTCGAACCCATATTTGGAATATCCTCCATTGGTGATCTAAATATTTTAACTTTAACAATTTTCTGTTTATTTAATTAAAAATGATTTATCAGTTGCTTTATATTTTTAGAGATAAATAGAATGCTATAAAATATATATAGAAGCTCTATATCTCAAGTTGAAGCAACATATTCACCTTAATAAAATAAATAAGCAATATGAATACTTAATTCACAGTACATTTCTTTACTAATATATAGATATTGATATCCTATTTAAAGAAGTCAAAATCATTGCACATGCATCACAATATAATATTTGTATAATCAGAGAATCTCTGGAAATTTTGACAAGAGGCAAGAGTATCTGTAATGACGTTCTGTCCTATAATATACCACAGATATGGTTTAACATGCTGGGAGTAACTGGTGAATTTTGTTTTGAATAACCCTTCCCTCCTCCTCCCCCCCCCCTTTTTCCGGTTTCTATAGCAACTCCTCTATTTTCTTTCCTTACCACCCTCCAATTTCGCTCGGGTTTTTAACATCTGAATCAGAAGATTTTAAAAAATACATTGTTTTAAATGTTTTTCAAACTGATGTTTGTTTGCACCTATTTAGTAAAGAAATGTATTATGAATTATGTATTCATATTGCTTATTTATATAGAATGCTGTTAATAAACCAAGATTGTGATATCAACATATTACAAGATATATTTGTAATCTACTATTCTGCATGGATTTCAATGGAGTTTGCACTGCTAGTTAGACAATATTTCAGAGAGGGTTTTAGTATATTAATTTCCTCTTTTATGATTGCATATTTTAATAACGTGTGGATAACAGACCAAAATAGCCATAAAACATGAGAAACAAATGGCACTCAAAAACATGTTAGTATAAGCAAAATATATACTTTCAGAAGAAAATTTATAAAGATTACAATCATATTTTATTTACTACAAAATTAGACGGCAAACCCCATATATTTTATCTTTTTAAAAAATATATGTGCTGATATTTTTGTTAAAATAATGTACATCTATTACATTTTTATTTTTATAATATTTTCCATGTTGATTTTAAAACCGTAAAATATGATTTGCATCCCAGTTTTAATAAAAATTCAATCCTAAAGTACTAAAAAAAAAAGAAAAATACGAGAAATTATTTTAGGCACAAACGAAACACTTTCACACAACACTTATTTTTTCATTTGCTCAATATATATAGATATGTTATAAAATAACACATATATATATATATATATATATATATATATATATACAAGGTGTTTCACAAAGGACCCCTAACTTTAAAAATCAATAACTCGGAAACGGTGATAGATGGAAACATGAAACCAATGGTATGTTTAATAAAAAAAAATCGTAAGAATCTTATACATAAATCTCAAAATTTAGTTCAAAATAGCCCCGATAGATGACGCTGAGAGCTTTAAGAATCCTTGGGCGCATTCAAGATGAACGCGGCCGCGCGCGCGAGCTCAGGAGACAGGAACATGGAGTGGGTGTTTATCGTAGTACTTACTTATACTTTCAGTAGAAAATTTATAAACATTCTAATCATACTTTATTCACTACAAAACTAGACGACAAACCCCATATATTTTATCTCTTCTAGAAAATATGTGTTCAGATATTTTTAGATAAAATAATGTACATCTATTACATTTTATTTTTATAATATTTTCCATGTTGATTTTAACACCGTAAAATATGATCTGCATCCTAGTCTCGATAAAAATTCACATGTGCTTCTGTATTATTAACATAAAAATTTATCTTTATCAAAAATATCTTATTATGAAAAATATAAAGCAACCAATAAATTGAAAAAATCATAAACACAATTTGGGGAGCGGAGGATTCGAACCCATCACCCGTAGTCTCGAGTTCAATGCTCAGTCCATTCAGCTATCTAGCTCACCTTTCATTTGCAGCAGATTATCTTTATAATTAGCACTATAATGTATCAAATCCAAGATCCTTTCCTGAACGTACTGAACATTCATTCCATCTACGAGGAAGACCCACTCCATGCTCCTGTCTCCTGAGCGCGCGCGTTCATCTTGAATACGCCCAAGGATTCTTAACGATCCCAGCGCCATCTTTTGGGGCTATTTTGAACTAAATTTTGAGATTTATGTATAAGATTCTTACGATTTTTTTATTAAACATACCACTGGTTTCATGTTTCCATCTATCACCGTTTCCGAGTTATTGATTTTTAAAGTTAGGGGTCCTTTGTGAAACACCCCGTATATATATCACTTTAAAACGAAACGTTGAATTTTAAACACATCTTAATCAGGGCTCGAAACGAAAAAATCCACGAATCGGAAGGGCATTTCAAAATTACTACAGACTATTTTTTTTTTCTTTTTAAATACAGTAAAGTCACGATTATCCGAACCCCGCTTAACCGAGTTTCCGCTTTAACCGAGTTATTTTCTTCTGATGGTCAGTCCATCTATCATTATGAATCAGCCATTATGAACAGGCTTCTATCATTATGAAACAGCCATTAAAAATGAAGTGTTATGTGAAGATGAAAGAGCAATTGTAAAAAGTTAGAACCCTGATTTTCTGGTTAGAATAGGAAAAAAAATGGGCATAATTTTTTTCCATAATAATGGAAGTAATCAGTCCATCAGAAGAAGATGATCCATTCCAAAAGTATAAGTTCCATTGAAAAAAAAAATTAATACATTGAGCAGAAAGAAGAGGCTACACCTGCAATTTTCATGACACTAAATGAATCACACAGCTGCCAATTTGTACGGTTTTGTTATCTCTAAAACTGAATAAAAATTTTTGCCATATTTAATCGTTGACAATTGTTAGATTTCGGTGACTGAATTAGGCAGAATTTACTGGTAAGTTTTAGAGGTAAGAAAAAAATCTTAGATACTGGTAGCTATGCAGTAGCGTAATACTGTAGAAAAAAACTGCAACAAAATTGACATTCAGCAAACAAAAAACTACCAAGGGCTTTTCCAAATAAACAATTTCATTCTTCGTATTTCTGTAAAGTAACGGAAATGTACATCAAAGAAATATTACTAGCACCATAAAAATGAATGAATTAAGTGAAAATTTATATTTCATCTCCTTAGTTGCTGACGATTTGTGTCAGCCCGGTTTATCCGAGTTTTTTGCTTATCCGAGATGAGCTTGGTCCATATTAACTCGGATAATCGGGACTTTACTGTATAGCAAATTTATATTTAACCATAGGTGCCAACCTCAAACTAATCTTCCGTAATATTTGTGTTAATTTGGCCCTGGTTTAATAAGTTTCGCACCAGAATTTTTTTTAAGAAATGCAATTAAATATGTTCCACGTAGAAAACTGGAATTAAATAAATAAGCATTCGTGAAATAAATTTTCTGGTTCGAAATGTGGTTAACCTGGGTTAAATTAATCCAGACATTACGGAAGATTAGTGGAAGGTTGGCTGCTATCTTTAACTGTAGAAAACCAATTTAAAAAAATATATTCAAGTTTCTAAATAATTAGAAGAAAAACGTTACAGAGAGCATAGTCAGCTATATGTATGAAATTGTAATAATATTTTTTATTAATTCCACGAAACGGAACAATATTTGTCACAATTTCACGAACCGGAACATCGTTCCGGTTTGCTCCGGTAAATTTCGAGCCCTGATCTTAATAAAAGGCATATTTTCATGGCGAAATACCTCATATTCTCGTATTTAAATAAGTGTTTTATTATAATAGTAGAAGTACATGTGCTTCTGTGTTAGTAATATTAAAAAAATTCTTTTCCAAAATCTCTTACTTATCATTAAATATATATATATATATATGTATAAGTACGACAAGCATTTCCGACGTCATACAACGTCACGATGGATTATAGCTAATC
Source organism: Maratus speciosus (assembly GCA_963932465.1). Lineage (NCBI taxonomy): Eukaryota > Metazoa > Arthropoda > Arachnida > Araneae > Salticidae > Maratus > Maratus speciosus. The sequence goes on along the minus strand of OZ010796.1, from coordinate 331,875,238 downwards.
AGCTTCTCGATCCCCCCCCCCCCCCCACACACACACACAAGGGTTCACCAAAAGCCAATCAAATATTGAAATGCTTGTGGGAAACATTGTGAGCTCCGCCCTGTGCAATATGGACTTTGCCCAAAGACTTTTAAGATACATAGACCGGCAAGTCCCATTCAAAAGTATGCGAAATCATGGCAGCCATCTGAAGTAAATTGAAACACCTGAACCGCGAGGTTTGTACGTCAGCTGTGGTTATTTACCATTAAGTGCTACGGCTAGAATGAGCTTAAAAATTAATTTTTATCAATATATATGAAGTTTATGGCATATTTGTTTTACGTGAAGCTATTTTTTATATCTAAATATGCGTTATAAATATTGAATTTTCAGTAATAAAGTTAAATAAAGCGATTGATTAATAATTTTATGGATGGCATGTTTAAAAAAGAGTATCTAGTTTTAATATGCCTTATAAACCTTATTGTGACTAGGTTAACTGATAGGCACTAAATAAAACTTGATTAAATATAATTATAATAAACACTGGATTAATATCATGACAAAATCTAATACAGCACTTGTGCAAAGCACACCGCGTCAAAAGTAAAAGAAACATCCGAACTAAAAGTTTAGTTGTACAACAACTGCTGCAAGTACATTTTTTTCAACACTTCCTCTAAAAATATACTTGTTTAAATGAACACATTATGCATACATTGACATTAAACACAGAAAAACACTGAAAAATAATTTCAATTAACAGTCTTCAGTCCTAAATAAAGTCTAAGCTTTTCAAAAGGAACTCTAGCAAGAGGTTTTGTCATAATGTCAGCAGCCTGATTTTGGCTGTCAATATGTTCAATGTTCATTATCTTTTCATGAAATTTTTCACGAACGAAATGATGTCTCACTTCTATATGCTTTGAACGCTTATGAAATTCAGGATTCTTTACTAGTTTGATAGCACTAGCATTATCCACAAACAGGGTTGGAATATCTTTAAGCACTGAAATTTTACAAAACAGACGTACCAACCAAATAATTTCTTTCGTGGCTTCACTGGCTGCCACATATTCAGCTTCAGTTGTTGAAAGCACTATGCTTTTTTGTTTTTGGCTAGTCCATGTGATAGCACCACCAGAATATAAACACAAGATTCCAGTTCTTGACTTTCTAGTAATTTCATCACCAGCAAAATCAGCATCACTGAAAATTTTAAGATCACCAACTAGATAATTTGCTTTATAAAGCAATCCATGCTCAGAAGTTCCTTTTAAATACTTAAAAATTCTTTTGACTGCTTGCCAATGACACAACAAAGGCAAGTCCAAATTTTCAGACAAAACAGAAACTGCATAGGCAATATCAGGACTCGTGGCTGTACACAGATACATCAAACTTTCCACAGCTTCCCGATAAGGAACTTTCGCATCAAGAGTTTGATCACCTGTTTCATACTTTTCAGATAGAGTTGCAACAGCATTAGCATCACTCATTCCAAAATTTTCAAGAATTTTCTTGATATAATTACCTTGACTTATAAAGACTGAGCCATCATTCAGCTTGGTAATTTGCATTCCCAGAAAACAATCTAAGGAGCCAACTGTAATTTTAAATTCAGCTTTTAACTTTTCCACAAATTTGAAAATTTCACTTTTGTCAGAACCCGCTATCAAGCCATCACCTACGTAAATGGCTATAATGAGCTTAGCTTCTTTTCTTTATTTTTATAGAAGAATAAACATGGATCAGCTTGACTACAATTTAATCCTTTATTTTGAATAAAGCTTACAAAGCGTTTGTTCCAGCACCTAGGAGCTTGTTTCAAACCATATAAGCTTCTATCAAGTTTGCACACACGACTGATCCATCCTTACAGCCTTCTGGCTGTTTCATAAAAATTTTCTCATGAAGCGGTCCATACAAAAAAGCTGTTTTTGCATCAAATTACAAAAGATGAAGATTTTCTGATGCTGCAACACTCAGTACTGTTCTAACGATATCAGACCTAGCCACAGGACTGAAAGTTTCATCATAGTCTATACCATGTTTCTGACTATAACCTTTTGCCACCAACCTTGCTTTATATCTCTTAATGCTGCCGTCAGCTTTAGTCTTTACTCTTAGCACCCAGCGATTTGATATCAGTTTTTCTCCTGAGGGTAAGTCCACAAGACTCCAAACTTTATTTTCTGCTAAAGAAGCCATTTCTTCATCCATAGCTTGCTTCCATCTTTCGGAATCGCTGGATTGCATTGATAAGGCATAGGAGTTAGGAACATCATGCTCTGCCAATAAAACATAGTCCTGTAAATGGGAAGGTGTTTTGATCATTCTTCCACTGCGACTTTGCACTGTTATGTTATTTACAGAGTCTTCTGTAACAGACTCCAAACTTTCAGCAGGATCCATTAAATTTTCTTCATTTTCAGGGTCAACATTTTCATTTGGACTGAGTGTACAGTCCAACGTTTTGTTTTGATCAGTGGTACTCAGATCTGATGGAATTTCAGGTGTATTCTTAGAAATGAAGACCTTTCTCTTCTTTGAATATGACATCACGGCTCAGAATAACTTTACTTTCAGCTGGAAGACAAATTCGGTAACCATCTTTCTCACCACAGTATCCAACAAAGTTGCCCTTCTCACTCTTCTTGTCCCACTTTTTTCTTTTTTGTTTAGGTATATGCGCGAAACATTCTGTGCCAAAAAACATGGAAATGATCTATCTTAGGAGCTTCTTTCTTGAACCATATTTCATACGATGTTTTTCCTTCTAATGTTGTGGGTCCAGTTCTATTTAATGTATAGACAACAGTGTTGACTGCTTCAGCCCACAGTCTGACAAGGAGATTCTTCGCATGTTTCAAGGATCTCGCACTTTCAACCAGTATGCGATTTTCTCTTTCCACAGAACCATTCTGTTCTGGAGTATATGGCATGGCAATGTTTGGGGTTATTTCCTTCGATGCAAGGATTGTGTGAACTTCAGAATTATCAAATTCCTTACCACCATCACACCTGAACGCCTTGATCCTGTTATCAGTAGTTTCTGCTTCGTTTATGAAGGTTTTTAAACAGTTTGCAACTTCAGACTTATGTTCAATAAAGAAAACTCTGCGATATCTTGAAAAGTCATCTTTAAAGGAAACAAAATATCTCGACCCTCCAATTGGTCTCTGTTGCGTGGAACCACAAACATCTGCATGAATAGTCTCGCCAGCACACATGGGCCAATTCTTTCTAGTGCCAAAACTTTTTCGTTGTTGTTTACCAAGCACACATCCTTCACAAAACTCTTCACTACCTTCAACACGGATACCTTTTCTCTCTAAAATATGTTTCACATGGCGCCTATTTTGGTGACATAATCTTTCATGCCACAGCTGTAATGTATCTTCTTGTGAAGCAATGTAAACATCAGCAGATTTATCAGGCATTCTCGCTCTCATTTTGAGTGCATACAGCCCTCGAGATGTTCTCTTGCCTGTCATTCGCACATCACCATTTTTCAAAAAAGCACAACCATTTGTATCAACTTTAAATTTGAAACCCTTGTCAACAGTTTTACTAATAGAAAATAAATTTCTGCTTACTTCTGGGACATACCACACATCCTTCAGGTGATTTCTTTCCCACTTTTTGTTGACCAGCATTTCTACGTTGATTATACCTTCACCATATGCAAAAATAACCCTATGCTTACTTCTTTGGGGTGTAAAAAGGCTTGTATGATAAGAAATATTTCTCATTGCTTGTCATGTATGCTGAAGCACCCGAGTCAGCTAGCCATAGGTCTGTTTCTGGAACACCAGCACTACACACAAAGGCATCACCATCCGGTTGCTTTTTTCCACTATTATTCTTGTAACAATGTTTCGCAGCATGACAGGTCTTGTGACATGAAAAACATTTCTTCTCAGTTTTGAATTTTCCTTTTTTCTTTATTGAAGATTTAGCAAGAAGAGCTGCACTCTCACTCTGCTTCGATGGTAGTCTCATTTCAATAAGTCGAAGGCGCTCCGTTAATTAGGTAGCTTTCATTACAAAAAGCTACCTATTGCAGCCGTTCGGAGCAAAAAAAAGCGATTTCAAAAAATTTTGGTATATTTTCATCGATCATGACCCCCAGACGCCCAGACCCCGAAACCAACCTCCGTTCAAAAGTTGATATTTCTGTCTCTCTCTCTCTCTCTCTCTCTCTATATATATATATATATAAACATATATTACGGCCAAAACCCGGAGCTTGGCCAGTTCGCGAATTGGCCGGCCAGTTCGGGAACTGGCCGAGATTCCTGGCCAAAACCCGAAATAAGTGAAATGAACAGCGTACTTCGGGTTTTGGCCGGCCAATTCGCGAACTGGCCGGGAAGCCTTGGCCAATATACGAAGTGGGGATTCAAGGCTACCCGGTAGGTGGCAATGAGGTGCACACTTGATAGGAAAGAACGTTCTATACTGTGACGATTATATTCTGATATGTTGGACAATTTCCCGCCTGTTTGATATATTTCGATAAATTGGGTTTATTATGAGCATTATATTCTAATCTGCTGAAGATTTCTGTCCTCTGTGACAAATATCGATGGATCGGATTCATTGTCCAATCCAATAAACAAATTGTTTGAGGGACTCTGTAAATAAACGACAAATTTTACCTAACCAATAAACTATAGAAAAATGTTGTAGAGCATATTAGTAATATATAACAGTTTCATTACATTTGAAGTAGTGTAATATCATTAAAATACCCTATAAACGATTTTTTCACATATATCATAATTCTTTATCTGAATTCTTTTGGGAGTCCTATAAACGAACTATAATGGCTACTTAATCAATACTCAATAAAAAAAAAAAAACCATATTGCTCACTACATGAGTTAGGAATGTAAATTTTATTATATTTGAAATAGTGTAACATCAATTAAGTGCACTAGAAATGATCTTTCACCATTCACTGCAATGTAACGAAATACTTTTGAGTGTTTCTGTAGACAAACTATAATTGCTACTTATTTCATACCCTTTAGATAACAGTTTGTCGTCCATCTTAATGAAGCATACCTATTTTATTATAATTGAGATAATGTAACAACATTAAAATGCACTGAAAAAAAACCATTGATGATACTGTAATGAAATATTTTTGTGTGTTCCTGCAAATTAACCAAAAATAGTACAACTTCACTAGTAACACCAAAATGTATTTATAAAGCTAAATATTATAACAATTACAAGTCAAGCCGAGTCTTTACCCAAGTTAGAGCACGGGAATGCATACGGCCAGACAAATTCAATTCAAAAACACTTTCAACTATGTTAGAAAATGATAAAAAGTAAAAATCGGTTTCTATATACCAATTTCGCGAATTGGCCGATAATGTATGGCCACTTCGCAAACTGGCCGATTGCATCTGGCCAGTTCGGGTTTTGGCCGGCCAATTCCCGAATTGGCCAGTCAGTTTAAAACGTTGTTGGCCAGTTCGCGAATTGGCCAATTTCGGGTTTTGGCCGTAACATATATATATATATATATCTGATTTTGTCACACTGTAATTCTCGTATTTATCAACCGATTTGGATGTAACTTCGTGTATACATAGTGCATACCAATGCCTCGACCGAGTTCGTTGGCCAGCTTCATCCGCCATCTTCTTTCAAAATGGCGACCATTTAAAATTTAAAAAAAAAATTTAATTTAAAATGAGGCACAAAAAAATTAGACATTGAAAAAGATATTTTTCTTATGTATTTGCCCTTGATACAAAGATTCCGGAGCATTTTTTGTTTCGTCTATATCTTAAAAAATGGCTGAGTTATAGCACTTTGAATTTCTAGCTCGGCTGACATTTTGAAACGACCTGACATTTGTCACACGATAACAGGCGTATTTATGAATCGATTTGGATGTACCTCGGTGTATACATAATGCGTACCAATGTCTCGAACGAGTTTGTTGTCCAGCTTCATCCGCCATTTTGTTTCAAAATGGCGGCAAATTAAATTTTTTTTTTTAATTTTAAAATATAAAATGTGGTACCAAAAAATTGGAAATTGAAAAATATTTTTTTCTTATGTGTTTGACCTTGATACAAAGATTCCGGAGCAGTTTTTGTTTCATCTATATCTTAAAAAATGGCTGAGTTATAGCACTTTGAATTTCTAGCGTGGCTGACATTTCGAAACGACCTTATTTTTGTCACGCGATAACAGGCGTATTTATGAACCGATTTGGATGTAACTTGGTGTGTACATACTACCTACCAATGTCTCGACCGAGTTTGTTGGCCAGCTTCATTCGCCATCTTGTTTCAAAAGGGATGCCATTAAAAAGAAAATAATTTAAAATTTAAAATGAGTTATCAAAATATAATTCACTAAATTCATCAAAAAATTATCACTTTGAATTTCTAGCATGTCTGACATTTTAAAACGATCTGATATTTGTCATGTGATAACACGCGTATTTATTAACCTATTTCGATGTAAGAAGGCATGTGGATAGTATATCTTAATGTCTCGACCAAGTTCGCTAGCCAGCTTCATCAGCCATCTTTTTTCAAAATGGAGGCCATTAAATTAAATAAAAAATTATATTTAAAGTGAGGTGCAAAAAAATTAGAAATTGAAAAAGGTTTCTTTCTTAAGTATTTGACCATGATATAAGGATTCCGGAGCATTTTTTGTTTTGTCTTTATCTTAAAAAATGTCTCAGATATAGCAGTTTCAATTTCTAATGTGGGTGACATTTTGAAAAATCTGATTTTTTTGGCTGCGACAGCACTTGTATATATCAACCGATTCCGATCTGAGTGCGCATGTACACAGGAATTACTAAGGTCTCGACCAAGTTCACTCGTTAGCCTCATCCACCATGTTGTCTTAAAATGGCAGGAACTTCAAGATATCGACGAATTTGGCAACCAAATATAAATTACTTTAAATAAAAGCAGCTTGGATAAAGCTGACTAATTTCGCAAAATTCTCATTCATAATTGATAAAAATTAGTATTGAATCTCCTATAATCGGTTTCCACTAAATTGAGCTTCGTGTGTTTGAATAATATAAGGTTGCTTTTTAAAAATAAGGAATATGAAAGCTACCTCTTCCTCCCGGCACTGCCCGGAAGGACTTTTTGTTAATTGTCCTTTCCTGCACTGGAACAGATTTCCACACACTTTTAAATTCAAAATATTCTGCAGGTAGTGTTGATATAATTCGACTCATAAGCAGTAAATCAGGTAACTCTGTTTTCACCATCCTTTTGAATTCATCATTCAGCTCACGGAAGTTCCGTAACAAACATGCTATGTGTGTTACGACATCTTCTGCAACATCTTTTTCTGAGCTAAAAAACTGCTCCATTAAGCGATCCACCCGTTGGCCCGAACTTTGCTCGTACACAGAAAGCAACTTTTCCCAAACGCATTTTGCTGTACCGCAAGTTGCCGTTAATTCAACATTTGCATCGTCCATGTTATTAACAAGAATCAACTGAGCCAATGCATCGCTCCTAAGAAAAGCTTTACGTTCTGTTTCATAGGATTTTCTTGCATCCTCAGCAGCGGAATCTCCGGGATCAGCCGGCACTTCACGATCTGCAGTCTCAAGATCTAAAGCATCGTGATGGCGCAACAACAGTTCGATTTGACGCTTCCATTTTGTCCAATATTTTGTACCTTTCAGCTTCTCAATTTGCGCTTTGAAATCCATTGCAAAGGCAGTACGTATCAAAAGCGTTCGCAAAATGAGTCCTTATCAAAAAATATTCAATCATGTGAACCTTCGTCACGTTGTACTTAGGCCTAGCAGCCGCGATCAGTCCTAGCAAGATGCAGATTTAATATCGCAATTGATAGCATGAGAGCCCATAACCTTTTGTGACTAGGTTAAATGATAGGCACTAAATAAAACTTGATTAAATATAATTATAATAAACACTGGATTAATATCATGACAAAATCTAATACAGCACTTGTGCAAAGCACACCGCGTCAAAAGTAAAAGAAACATCCGAACTAAAAGTTTAGTTGTACAACTACTGCTGCAAGTACATTTTTTTTCAACCTATATGAAGGCGAAATTTATATGGAAACATATTGTTAAAGATTATAATTCCACTTTTTTTTAAGTTTGACTTACAAAAGTAACTGGTAGGGAAGTTTAGATTAAATGTAGCAACTGTAACATAATATAGTAATTTACAAAATTTTAAATTACTTGTAAAGAAATCTACGTTTTTTAAACTAATTTTTATGCAAAAAGGTAATTAATAAAATGCATATTAACGAAAGTAACACTATATTTTTATCCTTGGAGGATGTTTATTGAAATACTTACATGCTATACGAAAAAAACAAAAAAATTGATGAATAATAAGGTATTTTTTTTTAAAGGTCTAAATGAAATAGGGTAGATCAATACTTAATGATCCGCAATGATAAAATACGCTGATAAAAGTATTTTCTTAGGTAAATTAAAATATAAAGCATATATACTGCCGTACAACAGCTGTGATCAAAAGTCCTGAGTTAAACTGACGGTTTGCAGGTCTATGTATCTTAAAAGTCTTTGACTTTACCCGCGGATGGCAACAGTCGCGCCTCTGCAGGGAAAACCCTCCGAAAAAGACTGTTTATTGAACGAAGGGGGATTTACCCGCAGCGGACGTCACATGGATAAAGTCTATTTAAACCCATAGTCCCCAGCGAAACAGCACCGAAAACTGGCGATATAAAGCAATTAAAATAATAAAACTTTGTAAAAAATCACCATAAAATAAAAACAATACATAGGACGCGTTTCGAGCTAAAAATATAACAGCTCATCATCAGCTACAGTAAACACGTGTCCGTAAGCGGACAAGGTCAAAAATGAACTGAAAGGTAGAGAATGTTGCAAAGAATGCGACAGATGGCGCTACCTGAAAGGAGAACATGCAGAAGAGAAAAGTGTTGCCAAAAAGATAGAAGAGAAATTGATAGGAAAAAATGGAAATAAAAAAAATAAACAAAATTAAAATAAAATAAAAGAAGCAAATTAAAAATATAAATAATAATAATAAATAAAGAAATATAAAGAAACACACAAGAAAAACCAAAAGATCCATTTTTTTAAAACAAAATAAAAAGAAAAGAAACAAGAAAAGAGGAAAAAGAATTACAAAAGTAATTTCTACGCTGGAGATAGGAAAGGCGATGATGGGAGATCATTGACAAGATTAGGAGAATTTTTAGAAATAAAACATGCTTCATGAAAATCCAAGTGAGAGGGAGAGGCAGGGGAAGAAATAATTTTGGTCATGGAGAAATTGAAACAATGACTGGAAGACCAACAGCGAGAAGCAATCGAAGATTTAGAGATTTCTTGATTTGCAATATACCTCTGATCTCAGATGCTCGCCTAATCTGAATTTTAAAGCTCTCTTTGTTTGACCAATATAACCTAAATTGCAAGAGCAAGGAATAAAATAAACAGCCCACCGGTTCTCAGTAGGAATAGGATCTTTTAGAGAAGATAATTTAATTTTATTCATAGGTTTGAAGATAACTTTAAAATTAAAACGAGAAAGGATTTTAGCAATTTTAAAACAGAGAAGAGAAAAATGGGAACATTAAAAGGGCAGAGCTATTATAGAGTTAAAATTAGGAAGATTATTTGAATCAGAAAAAGAACGTTTATGCTTATTAAATTTATACAAAGCTTTATCAATCAAAGAGGGATTATAACCACGAGCAAGGGCAAGAGATTTGAGACAATTAATTTCATTATTCAGAGCAGAAGAGTCAGAACAAATGCGTAACGCCCTAAAAACAAAAGTATAAAAGGACGCCACTTTTTGTTGAGGAGGATGATATGAAAGAGCATGAGGAGGAAGAGATGCAGCGAAAGGTTTTCTATAAACGGAGGTAGCGAACCGATCTGGGTGTTTCGAAACCAAGACGTCAAGGAAAGGAAGAGAATTGCTCTCTTCTCTTACCCTCGAAGTCGAAGAGAACAATTCTCCCAATTCCATTTTCTTTCGGCAAGGTTTTGAATCCAACATCTTTTACTTTCATCGCCAAAAGGGTGCCGTATTTTGTCGGTAATCCCTTTATTGGCAAAGCAAAAGGCGGTCAACTCAAGACAAACGCAGACAGACAGACGATGTTTCGGCGGGAATCTGGAGAGAGATTTTGGCGGGAGAAAAACCGGTTTGGCGCGCTAAATCTGCCTTCCGTCACGTGACGGAGGGCATAGATTAAAATACAAGATGGGACATTTGCGGCAAAATCTGTAATGGCAACAGTACTAGCGTCACTACCGACAATGGGGAAGAATTAACCCTTTGTTGCATACTTTAAAACTGGTAAATCCCCAACGTTAAATTTAGTATTTTCCTACTAAAAGGATCATGCTGAATGAGAAAAAAATTATTTTATGTGTAATAATTTTTTATTATTTGAGTTACAGCTTGTCCACTATAGTGGACACTATGAACACAGAATTGAAATGTAGTGCTGTCTGAAAAATAAGATTTATGTTAGTTTTCTTCTTGAATATTATCATATTCTAAGAATATTTATGGTTAAAATTGAGAAAATATTCATTGATGGTAAAATTTGTGAAAACAGTCCGTTTATGCATCGATGCAAAGGTAAATTTTACATTTTACGCATGAATATGTTTACTTTCTTTTACATAGTTCCACCTTGCATCATTGTGCACTTTGGGATGTTTGATAGGGAAAGTGTTCCATCTTGTCATATCTGGTGTCTTTGTGTACAGAATTTGTTCTTACTGGGAATTGTTTTAGTTGTTTGTCTTCCATATTCTGTAGATTCTGGAATCAAATGCCACCAGATTGTCGCGTCACTGATTGAATGAGTCCACTTGCTACAGTCAGTTTAAATTTTCAAATTGTATATCGCAATTTGGAAACAAGCTTCTGTATAAAACCCATGCAATGACAGTAGTTACATCAATTAAATGGAATATAATTCTTTTATACTACTTCTTGGTTTTCAGGCGAGTTCTGTATAATGCACATAACATGTTACATTTATCTACTCCTCCTATATTTTGGTTATACTCTTCAATTAGAGCTGTCTGGTCCATTTCAATTAATAAAATATATATTTTTTAATGTTTTGTAGATATCAAGTTTAAAATTGTTTATTGTTATTTTATTGGTTTTTTTTTTTTCAATATTGTCATACAGACCTATTTCAAACAGAACACATATGCGATTTTTTTTAAACTAATAAATTGCATAAATAAATGAAATCAGGTAATTATAACTTTAAAAAGGTGAAAGAGGTCAAAATTTATATAAAATATGCCTGCATATTATTAAAATCACAAAAACACGTCAAATTTATATTTTAAAATTTTCACTGTTTACACTCATGACGTCCATTTCAGTTGACAGAGTAAAATGTCATAATGTTGATGCTGTGCATGGCGTCCACTATAGTGGGCATTATGTAAAATCTTCCATAAAAGAAACAAAAAAAATTTTATACTTGTTTTTCAATTGTCTATTAGGCCAAGACATTTAAAAACAATAATTAATGAACAAAGTATCATTTAAATAATATTATTATAGGTTTAGAGACATTTTAATTCATGCGGAACAACTTACTGGCTTTTTGATGGGACGTCAATATGAATTCTATCTCAAGAAGTAAGTTAACCGTCTCGCAGGGCCATTTCGATTTTTTCCCTGAAAGCATGAATGTCAAAAAATAGCATAAGCTTTAAATAGGAACTGTGAATGAAATAGGTTGGATAAGAAAAAATTGCCAGTTTTGTCCACTGTAGTGGACAGTATGCAACAAAGGGTTAACAAGTCTCCGAAATTTACCTATGTTGATGAAATATGTTTACTCTCTATGTTTTAAATATCTATTCTTTCCTAAACGAACCAGAGGCAGACGATGTTTTATTTGTGTTTGATTTATTTAGCTGAGTCGCTGTTTTTTTTTTTTTTTTTTTTTTTTTTTTTTTTTGTACTTGTTCGTTCAGTTTTAACTTACAAAATGATAACATAAAAGAAAACCCCCAGGAAATATTGTTGAAAACGTAAATATGTAACTTAATCAGATAAAATTGTAAGAAATTAGATTCGGGTATTGTGTTAATTTGTTCACATCGAATACAATTTTATTAGTATCTCTATGTTTTGCTTTATTTTAACGTTTAGATTTATATAATTCTAAAAATTTGTAAAAAGGAATTTTTCGCTATCTATAATTTTATTATTATTTCCTATATGTTAATATCATAAATATTATTGATCTGATTGTATGTTATTTAGATTAAAAACAATCATTTTATTTTATCTGTGAGAAAGTGAAAATGCGTAAATTTTTTTAAATTATTGTAATGATTGTTTAATTCATTAAACTTCATAAATTAATAAAACATCGTCTGTAAAACATTTCCTACCAAATGGGAATATTTATTAAAGTGTCTGGGACTTGTAGAGTGCAATATTTTGCATATTTTTACATTACACCATCGCTTTATGTACCTTTAAATCCAATTATATCATATTTACTTGATGTATAATATTCAAAATGAAATTTTTAGCTTGTTTTTCGTTGCATTTAAATCGTTCACCCATCATGTACGAAAACAAAAATATATATCAGTGCATGAACATAGAATAGATATTACATATATAGAATAGAATATCTATTCTATGTTCATGTATCGGTGTAACATTCTGTTGAAAACGTAAACATGCAACATTAAAAAAGAAAGCTTACAATAAGGTAGATGTTCAATAACGAAAATATTACAAGGATGGGAAGTTTCTTCCCCATTGTCACTAAAGGTGCTGCGATCGCAATACCATTACGCTCTATGGGAGTGTCCGATCTTGTATGTTAATCTATGACGGAGGGCAGAGATGTAGGAAACTGAATGTTTATTCCATCCACGATAAATATCCACTCCATGTTCCTGTGTCCTGAGGGTGTACGCGTCCAACTTGAACAGACCCTGCGATGGAGGATAGAACAGGAATTTTTCAGATGACGTCACCTGTGGACTGTTGTTGAATTAGAGGAATGTGTTGTGTTTGTATTTTGAGTTTTGATATCGTGTTATGTGTTTTTGTTTGTTGTTTCTGTCTGTTACTGTCGTGTGAACATTTATTTTTTTTTATAATTAATCACTGATTTAGTATGTCTGAAAGTGCTGGAAAGATACAAATAGTAATAAAAGGTGGGAAACCCTGGGGCTTTCGTTTAAATAGCTATTCTGAAAACCGATCTGCTGTTGTGATTGATCACGTAAGAATTTTTATTTACTGTTTCGCTATATTATTGATGACATCAAATTTGTAAAAATAGTTATAGATGCTGCTTTAAAGAATTCAAAATCTATTATGTCAACCTTTAAAAATATTTCATTTTGACTTGCTATCAGTGTTATTAGTTTTATTACCTTGCCGTTTGACAAAGCAGAACCTTATTATTTTTCGGTTGTGTGGTCGTCATTTTTAAAAAATCATTGTGTTATCTTTTTTTCTGTGTGTGTACATTAAACTGCCTAAACATTAAAAGAAAAATTATTTTCTGTATTAGGGCGATTCCGTGGAGAGTGTCACACACGTAACGCAGGCTTTAATTTGCATTTATTCAATTATTTATTAAATTTTAATGTTAATTCTGATTTTAAGTGGTATGGTAAATAAGTTATTACCATATTTTTAAATTTAAATGTGTGGCAATAAAACTGACAGAAGTATATCATTTAATTTCACTACTCAAAATGTGCTTTTTTCTAGGGATGTAACGAATATTCGGCCACTATTCGGTATTCGGCCTATTCGGCCCTTTTGCCGAATATTCGGCCGGCCGAATATTGAACAGATATTCGGCCGAATACCTGTGGCCGAATAGTGGGACATTTGACCGAATACCTGTAGCCGAATAGTGGCATATTTGGCCGAATATTTTAAGATATTTGGTTAGATATGTTCCAGAAAATCAAAATGAAATATGATTTTAAATATTTTCGACAAACAATATTAAAAAATTATACCTAAATACATTAATTATTATAAGAAAAAGATCTCATTCTGAAATATGGGGTGGAGGAAGTATTATGAGGGGCTTGTTAATTTTGAGAGAAAGAAAAGAGAAAAGTATATCTTGGTAGCAGAAAAGAATATATAATATTTTAATGGAATGAATAATTATATTTTAAGAAAATAACCCTTTTTTTTTTTTTTTTTTTTTTTTTTTTGACATACAGAGTGTAAATTTACTAAGTTTAAGTTGCATGAAAAAGGATATAAAAAGATAGAGGACACATGCAAGTTCTTACTTTTAGGGGGTGAAAGGATTTTACTAAAATAAAAAAAGTTTCATTTTTACAGAGGTAATGAGTTCTATTTTAGATAGTATATATATATATAAATTACTAGAACTATCTATGGATTAAATAAAAAATTATGAACTAAATTATTATTCACATTTTTAAAAGTCATATGTTATCTTTAAAGTATTTTTTAAGACATTTAAAGTATAACAAAAAATACATTCAGCTGTTATGATTTTTGAAAACTCAAACAAAAAATTAATTTCAATTAGTCCTTAATTTAATTTTTTATTTTAAAATTGAAAAAAAAAAATTAAACAATTAAAATAAAAGTCATTTATATTAAAGTCAGTATTCGGCCGCCGAATATTTGGTATTCGGCTATTCGGCCAAATCACTATTCGTTACATCACTACTTTTTTCCTTGAATAAATGCAAGTTAAAGCCTGTGTTACGTGTGTGACACTCTGCACGGAATCGCCCATTAAATATCTTCGAAGTTCGAATCATTAAATTGGATGGGGTTTTTTTTTTGTTATTATGTTATATGATTGCCATTCTTTATCATATGTCTGTGCATTTCACAGACTAATGTTTCATATGTATCTGTAGAATTTTCAAAGATACACACATAATATTGTTTCTTTGTTTTTTCACCATTGGGCAATTGCAAGCCAATGTTACGATTTTTAGTTATTTTATTTTTTTACATGAAACAGGTAATACATATATTTTCTGATAGTATTAAACCTATATTTTTTGTATTTGCAATGTATTTTATAAAAGGTTGAATAGTCAAAATTAATAATCATTATAATCAGCATAGCTTCTTTTGGCTGAATCGCAAAACAGCCGAGACACTTGGCATCGTTCAATTTGGCGAGGCGATAAATGGATCTTTGTTGTTACCAGTTCGTTTCGTAAATTCTTTCCACACCTTCAGTTGTGTTATCTTGAATTTGGATTGGTTGATTTCTTGTGTATTGGATGGCTACGCCTACCTTTGACAACTTAACTCCGCATGTTTTGTAATTTGTGACAACGAGTTGCGTGACGAGGTGTAGAAGACAGACGTTTTGTAATTGTAAAATTAAAATGACGGTAAGGCTAGAGTATGTTATTGTTAATATATTTTGCTGTTTTTAGTTGTAAAATTTGAAAGTTAAAGTACCTGTGTAATTTAGTTTGAAATTGTGAGTATTTGTTCATTTTTTTTTGCTGGAAAGTTAAATTAAGTTTATCGACGACTAGAAATTTACAAAATTATGGCAATTCAACATTTTATAGAGTTGGTTTTCAAGAAAGGAGATGTTTGTTAAGGTATGTTAATAATTTTATGTATTTTTTAGTATAGTGTTTTATATTAGACGTTTATTGTATATTTCTCATGTATGCTGACCTTACGAGTTTTGTACATTTTGATATTGCTACGCAACGTGAACTGCTGAATTTTGATATTGCTACGCAACGTGAAGTGCTGAATTTTGATATTGCTATACATTGAGAACTGCTGAATTTTGAGATTGCTGGTAGCGAGAACTGCTGGTGACAGTGATGTTTTCTTTCGGTTAATGAACGCGAAGCGTTCATGCATGTACGCTGATTGCCGCTTTAACGAGATTCCTGCGTTTTTCAGATTGCTGCAGAACTAGGTTGCTGTATTCAGTGATAAATATTATTTTTTTATGAATGCGAAGCGTTCATACTTCTTTAAATTAGAAATGAATTGTTCAATGTTTACTATAATATAGGCACGTACTTTCAATATTAAATGACCCCATGATTTTTTCTAAAAGTTGTTGAGAAATGAAAATTTTAATCATTATATCGTTACTCTGATTTGAAAAGGTACTTTAAAAATTTCACATTTTCAATAAACTTATGTTGAAATCGTTTGTTTTATTTTGAGTCTCATAAAAATCAGCTTTCCTGTGTTTTCTAATATGTCATTATTTATAAATGTTCTATTTCCCATGATTCCAGGGTGATGACGTAGTAAAAAAACAGTCTGGAAGCATTCAGGAAAGTGGACCAATCACGTTAGTTTTCAGGTTGCCGCATTTTTTATTGGCGCATGTGGGGTAGTTGACGCTTGTCAGAAAAGTCACCAAATGGGGTGTCTCGGCTGTTTTGGGAATCTGCCCTTCTTTTTATATGCTTATTTGTTTGTTACATACTGGAGGTTGGTCTGTTACAGGTACAGGGGCGGACTGGCCCACCCCGCTAACCCGTGATCGCGGGGTGGGCAAACGGGTGTAGTGGGCCAAAAAAATAATACTCTTTTAGAGTTTTTTTTTTTTCAATAAAACTAAAAAAATTAAGAAACTCAATTTTTCTTTTCCTTGTTTTTAGTGAAGCATTTTGTTTTGATCATATAAGTTCTAATTTCTTCTTTCCCTCTTCCACCAGCAATTTTTGGAAGGTCTGTGCAAATTACTCATTTTGTATAGAAACCGAGAGATAGGGGATAAAGTGGAAAACACATATAGTCAGTGAAGTGTAAGAAGTTGTTCGGTGGGATGGGTTTGCCTGTGGACCTTTGCGTAATAACAAAAAATCCCTGCCGGCCCGGCCTACAGGCGGAGGTAGATTTCAATAGATTTAAGTATACTAATTTCACAAACAAAAACCAAATCATGATTAGAGATAAACCCACTTTAACAATTTTATCTGGCCGCATTTGACGAGTTTTTATTCCATTTTTATATAATAACTGGTTTTATCAGAATCATGTTAGGGCGGTATTCAAAAAAATACTTTTCCATGCTCAATAACTCGAAATTTTCTGGCATAACTCCAGATTCATTTTTAATAAGAAAAACATGAAACTTGCTGACGTGATTTTTGAAGAGATTTATAAGCGACCTGTGTTTTTAATTTCCGTTCAATTAATTAAAACTTGATATATAAACAATTATTTTCTCAGTAAGATGGCCATTCCATGTTACGTGTGTGACATTTGGAAAAATTTTTTTTCTAATTAATCAACGATTTTTCAATGTATTTCTTATTTAAAAATCCAAACAATAAGTTCTTTAAAAAATATACACTTTACTTTATTAATTTATGCAGAAACTTATCATTTTGATAAAATAGTTATTTTTTAAATAATTTTTTTAAAAACGTTACGTGTGTGACTTAGAAAAAAAGCAAATTTTGAGTAATGACATTAAATGATATATTTCTGTTAGTTTTATTGCCACACATTTAAATTAAAAAATAGGGTAATAACTTATTTACCATACCACCTAAAATCCCAGTTAAAATTAAAATTGAATAAATAGTTGATTAAATAAAAATTAAAAACCTGCGTTACGTGTGTGACACCCTGATCGTTACGTGTGTGACTATGTGAATTCAAAGTAAAAGATTGCTTTTAAAAATGCATGAGGATAAAAATGTATTAAAATATTACATTATATTTAAACATTTATACAATAAGCCCATCAATAATTATTTATTTTAATGTTTATTTAACATTTCAAATCAAATTTAAGTTATTTAAATCATTTCTTATCTGAACAGAGTTTATTATAAAATTGAAACTTTCAAAGTCGAGAAAATTACTTTTCTTCAAATTTAAACTGTCCCCTTGAACCAACTACAATAGGTGGAGAAAGTTTTTTTTATAACATTTTCAATTGGATACAGAAGAACATCGGATTTTTTGGGCCATTTCCAATAACTTCCTGAAGGAATCATCACATTCACTTCTACATCTGTACCAAAAATGTTAGAGATTTCCCCTGCATAAACATTTTTATCATAAGTAACTGCACACCAGTCACCAATATTAAAATTTGAAATGTTAAGTTTTTGATCTGTTGACTTGCAGCTTATAGTAGAGGTACAATTTACTTCAATATCAGGAATCGCATTTAAACAGTTTGTTTTCCAGAGTTGAATTTTTTTTTTTTTTTTTTTTTGCAAATTGCATTTGCTTAATACCTACTATGTCTTCAACATTAACCCATGGATTGTCTGAACTTATAGCAGAGTCAATATCTACTTGGCTCATATGGAGAACTGTAGTGTTTGTCATTAAACTGGATGCAACATTAGCAAAGTCTAATGAGTTTTGTACATTCGTAGTTTCAGATTTGCTCATAACTTTCATTCGAACCAAGGATTTTACTCTTCTTCCCACTCCATCTACTACACCTTTGCCATGAGCTGTAGCAAAATATTTCCACTGAAAATTTTTGTGAAAGTATATAAAGCAATCTACACATATATTTATTTTTAAAAATTCAGACGATGGTCCATCGCTGTAAATAATTTCATTTACTGACAAATCATTATTTTTTATTATTATATCATATAATCTCATTTAAAATGCATATACAGAATTCTTACCTTTATCTTTAATATCGGAACAAATGACAAAAGTAGTGCATTTGTTTTTGAAAAATAGTGCTGCTGTAAATAATTGCACATTTTCTCGTGACCATAATGCTGATTGAATTTCATTTTGATAATCACATGAATAAGCCATTGCAAAATCAATTTGCAGAATTCTATTATTGTCATTCGATTTGTCTTGTTCAAATGAGTTTGATTGTAATACGTTTTATTCTAACGTGTTCTTGAAAAAGGGGCAAGTCATTTAGTATTAGTTCTTTTAATTGAGCATTACATCCATTTTGTGTAGTTTTCCGAATCTTACTTGAAGGAACTTCTTTAATCCATTCTTCCCAAAAAACAATGGAACCTGCATTTATTTGAAATTCAATTAGTTTTCCATTTCCACAAATCAAGCATTTTCCCTGCCAACAGTCCGGATTTAAATTACTATTATTGCACTTGCATAAATTATTTTTCCACCACTCTCCATCATATGTTATTTTTAATGTTTTTAATTTTAGTCTAAAATTCTCATGGAGCTTGCATTTGCATTGATCTATTGGGGAATTTTTAAGTAGCAAAACATTTTTTGGTCTCAGATTGCAAAATTTTGAAAAAGATATTTTTTCGAAAGTTTCTTCAAATATTTTGTGTGCTTCTTTTAAAAGCATGGTTAAATAATATTTGCGTACTCTGCTTTTTATTCCATTATCCCAAATTATCATTTCATCATTCATTCCAGGCATTGTATAAACAATATCACTTCTATAAAAAAAAATTTCAACTAAGTTGTTAATTTCTGATTTTTCTGAGAGAGCATCATCCATTTTTTGTTGAACTTTTAAACCAATTTTATTTGCAACACCAGACACTACAGCTTTTTTTTTTGTTGTTGGAGAATATGGTAAACTTTTTAAACATTTACTTATAGCTTTTCCCATTGATTGTGGACTTTTATATGGTGCCTTTTTAACCATGGATGTGCTGGATTTTTTTTTTTTTTTTCTTCCAGTTGCAACTGCCTTTTTTTAGCCCTGTATTTCCTTTGCCTATCATTAACACTAGCTCTATAAGTTTTCAATTCTCTTTCTGACATATTTTTTACTTTCATTTTTCTTTGACTTTCTAATCTTTGATTTTCAGCAATCTGATAGCTAGGGTCCATCATCTTTTTCTTTCTTCTGTACTTTGCAATGCGTTCAGAATTTGTCATAGCAGAAGAGTGAAGTTTTGAAACAGAGTTCATATTTAATGCCTAAGATGTATGAAAAATACTAATTAACAAAATCTGATAACTACAGGTATTTCTAAATTAAACATCATCTAAACAACAACCCAACTAAAGAAGAAATCACAAAGCATAGATCAATCTGTTGTAAAAAGTAACTACCATCATAGAATCTATTACAACCAATAGGAGATGTCTGATGTAATCTGTTACAACCAATAGGAGATATCCGATGCAACTCTCAAATGATTGCATCAGCTGCATGATGCAATCTGTCTTCACAGTTACATCATGCAGATTAAATATATTTTTTTTTATTTCAAAATCTGTCACACACGTAACAAAATGTTACGTGTGTGACAGATTTTGAAAGTTGCATAATTGTTTCATTTTTTAATAGATTTTTATATAACTTCACAAAAGTCATTTTAATATTTAGTTAAAAGAGAAAAATAAGTTTTGTGTTAAAAATTTGACTACATTAGAAGTTATAAAAACTTTTAGATTTAAATGTTACGTGTGTGACAATAGTTTTATCATGCTTCTTCAAAAGTTTTCTAAACTATTAAATTTTTTACAAAATATACACTTCTAACTTTATTCACAGTCTTGAGTATTTCATAAATTGGTATGTATCATTTAAAATAAATAAAGTATGCAAAATATTTTTTTAAATTCAAAAATCATCAGTGTATTTTAAATTCATCATTCTGCAATTTTTATGTACTTACATATTAAAAAGGTATTTTTTAATGAAATTTTAGTTTAATAACAAAAATTTTTGCATCATGAGAAAGAGCACAGTTTTTTCTACAAATAAAATTCATTAGCATTTTCCTATGTTAAAAAATATTTTTTTGCTCTCTGCACGGAATGGCCCAAGACAATATTTTTTGTTTAACACAATCGCTTCGGGAAATTCCGTTCAAAATGCCCACTTTGACATCATTTTTTGAAATATATTCTGCCTCTGTCAAAATATCGATCATTGCGGTACATTATATAGTTTCTGAATAAGCGAATCTACCAATTGGATGCGTTTGAGAGCAAAAATAAATTTAAAAATGAGTCTGAAAATAAGCAGTTTGGATTTGAATACTCCCTTAAACGATGATTTTTCCAACACAATCCGCTTCGGGAAATTCGGTTCAAAAGGCCCACTTTGACAGCATGTTTTAAAATATATTCTTCCTCTATCAAAAAATTGACCATTACAGTACATTATATAGTTTCTGAGTAAGAAAAGGTAACAATTGGAAGCCTTTGAGAGTAAAAATGAATTGTAAAATGAGTCAGAAAATAAGCAGTGTGGATTTGAATACACCCTTACTAAGATGATTTTAGGTAGATTTCGTATGAAATACTACCTATTGGCGTCGTTCCTATGTTGAAATTTCTGAAAAATTTTTGCAGATCTACACCGATCATGACCCCTAGAACCCAAAACCACCCTCAGTAAAAAACTTTATATATTTATCTATCTATCTATCTATTTATGTATCTATATATATCACTTTCTTCTGGACACGATAACTTCCACAATTCTGCACCAATCTCTTCCAAACTGATACATAAAATCAAGGGGCATAAAATCTCGGTCAAGTTCGTTAATGGGCAAAATCGGACCAAGGGGATGGAAATAGGGAGGGGTTTTGTGAAAACCGAAAAAACCCCATAACTTCTTAAACTTTGTACACATCGAATCAGTTTAAAGTTTTTATTACTTCTAAAAATAGGGCCAAAAATTTATGTATCACAGATTTTTGATAAAGTTAAAAATGGGCTCAAGGGGCACAAAAAATAGGGTTTTTGGGAGAAAAAAATTCATAACTTCTTTAATTCTCAAGATATCAAATCCAATTAATTTTATCATGAATCTCCTTAACATTATCTACAACTTTTATATTCACAAGTTTTTGATAGGACCAATTCGTACTGCAAAAAAAATTAAAAACAAAAACAAAAAGGGCGTTTGAAGAAGAAAAAAATCCATAACTCCGTCAATTCAAAAGATATAAAATCCCCATGAATTTATCATATATCTTCTTAATATTATCTACAACATCTATATAGACAGGTTTTGGATAAAACCAATTCTTACAGCAAAAACAAATTAAAAATACATAGCGGTTGAAGAAAAAAATCATCGTAAGGGAGTATTCAAATCCAAACTGCTTATTTTCTGACTCATTTTTAAATTCATTTTTGCTCTCAAACGCATCCAATTGGTAGATTCGCTTATTCAGAAACTATATAATGTACCGTAATGATCGATTTTTTGATAGAGGCAGAATATATTTCAAAAAATGATGTCAAACTGGGCATTTTGAACAGAATTTCCCGAAGCGATTGTGTTAGAAATGAAAAATATTGTCTTACTGAGAAAATAATTGTTTATATATCAAGTTTTAATTAATTGAACGAAAATTAAAAACACAGGTCGCTTATAAATCTCTTCAAAAATCATGTCAACAAGTTTCATGTTTCTCCTATTAAAAATGAATCTGGAGTTATGCCAGAAAATTTCGAGTTGTGCATGGAAAACTATTTTTTTTAATACCGCCCTAACATGAGTGTGATAAAACCAGTTATTATATAAAAATGGAATAAAAACTCGTCAAAAGCGGCCAGATAAAATTGCGGTAAAAGTGGATAAAAAGTGGGTTTATCTCTAATCATGATTTGGTTTTTATTTGTGAAATTAGTATACTTAACTTCGAAATCTACCTCCGCCTGTAGGCCGGGCCGGCAGGGATTTTTTTTCTTCAACCGCTATGTATTTTTAATTTGTTTTTGCTGTAAGAATTGGTCCTATCCAAAACTTGTCTATTTAGATGTTGTAGACAATATTAAGAAGATATATGATAAATTTATGGGGATTTTATATCTTTTGAATTGACGGAGTTATGGATTTTTAGGCAGATTTCGTATGAAATACTACCTACTGGGATCGTTCCTATGTTGGAATTTCTGAAAAATTTTTGCAGATCTACACCGATCATGACCCCTAGAACCCAAAACCACCCTCAGTAAAAAACTATCTATCTATACTATCTATCTATGTATCTATATATATCACTTTCTTCTGGACACAATAACTTTTGTAATTCTGCACCAATCTCTTCCAAACTGATACATAAAATCAATGGGCATAAAATCTCGGTCAAGTTCATTAATGGGCAAAATCGGACCAAGGGGATGGAAATAGGGAGGGGTTTTGTGAAAACCGAAAACCCCCCATAACTTCATAATTTTTATACATATCAAATCAGTTTAAAGTTTTTATTACTTCTAAAAATAGGGCCAAAATTTTATATATCACAGATTTTTGATAAAGTTAAAAATGGGCTCAAGGGGCGCAAAAAATAGGGTTTTTGGGAGAAAAAAATTCATAACTTCGTCAATTCTCAAGATATCAATTCCAATTAATTTTATTATAAATCTCCTTCATATTATCTACAACTTTTATATTCACAAGTTTTTGATAGGACCAATTCGTACCGCAAAAAAAAAATTGAAAACAAAAAGGGGGTTTGAAGAAGTAAAAAATCCATAACTCCGTCAATTCAAAAGATATAAAATCCCCATGAATTTATCATATATCTTCTTAATATTGTCTACAACATCTATATAGACCAGTTTTGGATAGGACCAATTCTTACAGCAAAAACAAATTAAAAATACATAGCGGTTGAAGAAAAAAATCATCTTATTAAGGGTGTATTAAAATCCAAACTGCTTATTTTCTGACTCATTTTATAATTCATTTTTGCTCTCAAAGGCTTCCAATTGGTAAGTTTTCTTACTCAGAAACTATATAATGTACCGTAATGGTCGATTTTTTGATAGAGGCAGAATATATTTTTTAAAATGCAGTTAAAGTGGGCATTTTAAACCGAATTTCCCGAAGCGGATTGTGTTGGAAAATCATTGCATTAAGGATGCACTCAAATCCAAACTGCTTATTTTCTGACTCATTTTTAAATTCATTTTTGCTCTCAAACGCATTTAATTGGTAGATTCGCTTATTCAGAAACTATATAATGTACCGTAATGGTCGATTTTTTGATAGAGGCGGAATATATTTTTAAAAATGCTGTTAAAGTGGACATTTCGAACCGAATTTCCCGAAGCTGATTGTGTTGGAAAAATCATTGCATTAAGGATGCACTCAAATCCAAACTGCTTATTTTCTGACTCATTTTTAAATTCATTTTTGCTCTCAAACGCATTTAATTGGTAGATTCGCTTATTCAGAAACTATATAATGTACCACAATGATCGATTTTTCGATAGAGGCAGAATATATTTCAAAAAATGATGTGAAAGTGGGCATTTTGAACGGAATTTCCCAAAGCAATTGTGTTATCACTTTCTTCTGGACACGATAACTTCCGCAATTCTGCATAAATCTCTTCCAAACTGATGCATAAAATCAAGGTACATAAAATCTCGGTCAAGTTCGTTAATGGACAAAATCGGACCAAGGGGATGGAAATAGGGAGGGGTTTTGTGAAAACAGAAAAAAACCCATAACTTCTTAATTTTTGTACATATCAAATCAGTTTAAAGTTTTTATTACTTAAAAAAATAGCCCAAATTTAAAAATTCATGCATCACAGATTTTTGATAAAATTAAAAATAGGCTCAAGGAGAGCAAAAAATAGGGTTTTTGGCAAAAAAAAAATTCCTTACTTCGTCAATTCTCAAGATATCAAATCCAATTAATTTTATTATATATCTCTTTAATATTATCTACAACTTTTATATTCACAAGTTTTTGATAGGACCAATTCGTACCGCAAAAAGAAAAAAAAAAATTAAAAACGAAAACAAAAAAGGGGTTTGAAGAAGAAAAATTTTCATAACTCCGTCAATTCACAAGATATAAAATCTCCATGAATTTATCATATATCTTCTTAATATGGTCTTCAACATTTATATAGACAAGTTTTTGATAGGGCCAATTCTTACAGCAAAAACAAATTAAAAATACATAGCGGTTGAAGAAAAAAATCATCTTATTAAGGATGCATTCAAATCCAAACTGCTTATTTACTTACTCATTTTGTAATTCATTTTTGCTCTCAAAGGCTTCCAATTGGTAGATTCTCTTATTCAGAAACTATATAATGTACAGTAATGATCGATTTTTTTGATAGAGGCAGAATATATTTCAAAAAATCATGTCAAAGTGGGAATTTTGAACAGAATTTCCCGAAGCAATTGTGTTAGAAACGAAAAATATTGCCCTACTGAGAAAATAATTGTTTATTAATCAAGTTTTAATTAATTGAAGGAAAAATAGAAACACGGGTCGCTTATAAATCTTTTAAAGAATCACGTCAGCATGTTTCATATATTTTTTTTAATGAATCTGAAAATGTGCCAGAAAATTTGGAGTTGTTGAGCATGGAAAAATATTTTTTTTTAATATCGCCTTAACATGATTCTGATAAAACCAGCTATTTTATAAAAAGGAAATAAAAACTCGTCAAAAGCAGATAGATAAAACTGTTAAAGTGGATTTATATCTAATAATGATTTAGTTTTTATTGGTGAAATTAGTATACTTAACTTCGAAATCTACCCCTGCCTGTAGGCAGGGCCGGCAGGGATTTTTCTTTTTTCTTCAAATGCCCTTTTTGTTTACGTTTTTAATTTTTTTTTTTTGCATTAGGAATTGGTCCTATCAAAAACTTGTGAATATAAAAGTTGTAGATAATGTTAAGGAGATTCATGATAAAATTAATTGGATTTGGTATCTTGAGAATTGACGAAGTTATGAATTTTTTTCTCCCAAAAACCCTATTTTTTACGCCCCTTGAGCCCATTTTTAATGTTATCAAAAATCTGTGATACATAAATTTTTGGCCCTATTTTTAGAAGTAATAAAAACTTTAAACTGATTCGATATGTGCAAAATTTAAGAAGTTATGGGTTTTTTCCTGTTTTCACAAAACCCCTCCCTATTTCCACCCCCTTGGTCCGATTTTGCCCATTAACAAACTTGACCGAGATTTTATGCCCCTTGATTTTATGTATCAGTTTGGAAGAGATTGGTGCAGAATTGTGGAAGTTATTGTGTCCAGAAGAAAGTGATATATGTAGATACATAAATAGATAGATAGATAGATAGATAGATAGATAAAGTTTTTTACTGAGGGTGGTTTTGGGCTCTAGGGGTCATGATCGGTGTAGATCTTCAAAAATTTTTCAGAAATTCCAACATAGGAACGATCCCAATAGGTAGTATTTCATACGAAATCTACCTAAAAGATAAGCAAGGATTAGCTTACATATCTAGGGATGATCTATAGATATACAGATAAAGGATCTTGGGAGGCAAGTATTAGCTTATAGAGAAAAACGACAGGAGGCAGCGGCAGACTTGAAAAATAGGGGCGTTAAATACGTCAATTTTTTAGAATTGGTAATGCTGCTATGTAAGTATGATCAAATTATGCACGCTTAAGTAGCAAAGACTATAAAGAGAATCCTAGAAACATTGCCGATGAAGTAAAACAGTCAGCTTCAATCAGTATGGAAGTAGATTTCATACACGATATATCGGTAATGGAGCAGTTGGCATTTTGTGTTAGTCATGTGCAGTATTGTAAAGTGAAGGTTAATTTTTAAAATTGGTTGATGCACCCAAAACAACAGGAGAAGCCCTCTATCTCCAAGTATAAAAGAATAACTTAAAAAGTTTAACCTTCCTTCTTCACAAATAGTTGGTACTTCTTTTGATAGTGCAGAAAATATGAGTGGTAAATATAAAGGTCTGCAGGCACAACTGAAAAAGAACAATACAAATATGCAGCATGTGCATTGATATGCACATGTGCTAAATTTGGTCCTGATATGCAACAGAATATTCCAAATTGACAACGGACTTCTTTGACTTAAGCTACAACCGTGTTTAACTCAGAGTGATATAAGCGAATGAAAGTATGGCCTTCAGGGAATAAGGAGTCTGTAGGTGAAAATAAACTTCTTCGCCGAATACAAAAAGTAAACGCTACTAGGTGACGGAGTAAGGATCGAGCACTTAATAGCATGTTTGACGTGACTTCAAAATTTTTTAAAGATCGACATGAATTTTTATCATTGCTTAAGTGCCTACAAGGTATCAACGAAATGGACGATTTCCCATGACATGTATCTTTTACGGCAAGATCACTGATTTATAATTGGTGCAAGTTTCAATCTATAATTAATAGCAATTATTTTCAGAGACCTATTCAATATCTCTATGCCCACATCGAAGTATCTGCAGGTAAGCGGCTGGACTACCCTGAAATCCAATCTGCTACACAAAAGAAATAATTTTGATATGGTTCTGAAAAATGCTTCTGAATTTCCGGAATATCTTCAGAAGCAACTAATAGAAAAGTAGAACACTATTGAAATTGAGAGTTTCCTACTGGAAAAGAGAATATCTATAGCGAAACGTCGATGCAGTCAGTATTCTCACGATGAGGCAAGAAATATTATCGGTTCACCATCAGAAGTATTTAAGGTAAGCGTTTATAGTGTCATCTTAGACACGACTATTCAGCATTTGAATACACGATTTCATGGAAATTACTTTCTCATGAAAGACATTGTCTGGTTCGATCCACGTCGCTTCAGTAACGTTAAATTGTTAAATTAACTTGCTGACGAAGCTCTTCTGCAATTTCCCCGCCACTATGCTGAATGTAATCTTTCAATATTTCGGTAACAATCTCGACGTAGCAAGCTATCAGCCGCTTACAGTAAAGAAATGTGCGATTCAGAAGGACTAATTAAAGATGAGGAGAATTGCTGTAAAGTTAATAAAAAATGCAAAAAATGTCTAGCTTGTGCATTAGAATTATTGTGTGAGTTGAATGCCTATGGTCGCATTTATCCAATCTTGTACATAGCTTATAAGTACATATTGATTTATCAAGCACTCAACACTTAAAATTGTAAAGAATCGCTTGCGTTCATCAATAGGACAAGAAATGTTAGGTGATTTTATCTTATTCAGTGTTGAATGATCGTTTGAATACAATTATTATAAGATAATAAATAGAGTTGCTTCAAATTCAAAAGAATTGCCCAGATATCTGACATTCTAATTACTTAATAGTGAGGGTATAAAACAAACTATTCAATTTTCAGGTACTATACTGATATTTTAAACAAACGTTAATCAATGTGCAGAGTGTATATTATGTTGATAATTTCAAATTACAAAATAAAATGTACAAATGAATATAATGATATTTCAAATAACAAATTAATGATGTATGTGTGTCATTTTTAATAGTACTAATTTTTCCCTGTCAATACTAATACTTTCCAGTTTAAAATTTGCAATGTAGCATACATACAAGTCTAAGGTATTTTGACGGCATAGAGATTAGCATGTTAGCCTTCCATGCAAAGGGACCTGGATCCAAATTCCGGGTAAGGGATGGATGTTCTTAGGAGTTGTCAATGTGCATAGATCAGCAGCATCATGTCAGCGATGCCCTCTTTCCCTTGGGGCCGCTTCACAAGTAGCCATCATCTATATAACAATATCGTTGGCCGATGCTGACAGCGCAATTGACACTCTATTGGACCAAATATATATTTTTTTAACACAAAGAATAAAAATATCTGAACAGAATTCCATAAGAAATTTAAAAACGTTTTTATGGATTACGTGTATACCTTTTAATTATTTAAAGTTTACATATTCAAAAAATAAATAAATATTAAGCAAGTTAACCTGCCCCTCCTGACAAGATTTTTTTTTTCACGATGAATTTACTACCAATTGAAAATAAACGATTACAAAGATGCTAGTAGGTCTCGAATAGGAGTTAAGTCATATTCATTGAGTTAGAGCAAAAGGTCATGTTGATAGTCAGTATTCAAACCTTTTAACAATGGTGTTGTCGATTGGGGGGGGGGGGGCAATGCATAAGTCTAGCGGGGTGGGCCAAACTATGCCAGTCCGCCCCTGTACAGGTAAGATTAGACAAGGTTGCTACTCTACCTGGAAAAGTCAGGGAATTCAGAAATTTGTCCAATAAGTCAGGGAATTTCTATATTTTATCCAAAATCCTGGAAAAGTCAGGGAATTTAATAAAATTTCATGGAGATCGCCAAATAAGTACAACCTTTGTTCTGTGGCAAATGAGAAAAATCTTCCACATTTTTATAAATCCCAATTTTTAGAAGTTTTATTTAATCACCTTTTAAAATTTCCTCTTCCCTTTTTCTTCTTTTCTTTTTACCGAACTGCCATCTCCACACATACTTTAAAATTTTTAACTGTTTAACATAATTTTTTGAAATTTTTCTGCAATATTTTTTATTGACATTTAATGTAACTTATAAATAATTTCAAATCTGCTTAACCTCCACCCTGAAATGTTTGCTTCTCAACCCCCTTCGCCTAAACTTAAGTGAGATTGTTATAGATGGCGATGTAAATTATCATTCAATGCAAAAATATTGTATATGTATATATATTTTTTTTATTTTACAGGACACTTATTTTGAAATACTCAGACATTATTAAGGAAAGCAATTTCTATTGCAGTCCTAAGAGCATTTTTGTGTGTGAGGAGGGGGGGGGGGGTTGCATATGTGAAAATTTTAATTGTGATATATAGTTGAAAATTTTTATATTTTCACATGGTACAATATTTATTTTACTGTCGTCTTGTCCAGTTCACATTACACCACTAGACTGAAATTTTCATAAAATGCACCTGGAAAAGTCAGGGAATTTCATTCTCCTACATGAGTAGCAACCCTGATTAGAGATGCAATGGATATTCGGCCTGTCTGCCGAATATTCGGCTTCGGCCGAATATCAAGTCAATTATTCGGTCTTGGCCGAATAATACTGTAATAAATGTTTTTATATTTACACAGTATAACTTTTAAATTTGACACTTTATATTCATCATGTTTAATGAAAATTTTATTTGAAATTAAACAACTTTTTTTTCCATTAACTTTCATACCCCGAATGGGTTTTATCTACCCATTTTTATATGAGAGGCTAATTTTGGAATCATGTTAAAAATTTTTTATGCTGTATCAGTAAGTACAAAAAGTATCTGTAATAAGCTAACATAATCTGTTAAATTTAAAATTAATCTATTCAAAATTGTTTTAATACAGCTGTACAAGCAAATTCAATTTTTTTTTTTTTTTTTTTTTTATCATAATGGGAAGTTTAACATTAATTCCTTGTTACATAAAAAAATATTTCTTTCAATAATATTTTGAATTATACCTATAAAGAAGATAAATATATGATTGATTAGATATAGATGTATTATATGGGTAAGATATTTAAGTCATATATGTTGCAGTACTTAAGGGGTTTTTTTAGCAAAATACGCTTAAAAGTTAAATATAATTTAAGTGATTTTTTTAAGTGTGTTATTATTTTTATATTAAATAATGAAAGAAATGTAAGTGCTAAATTCTTTTAATTAGTATGCATTTAGATATTTTTTAGATATTTTTTTCAAGAATAGCATTGTAATGTTTATATTTTCCTTAAAAACTAGTTAAAATGTTTTCAATAAACGCAGATTGTGATGCAGAAATAATAATAATTCAGCATTTTCAGGTGATAGTCTATTTCCTTTTTTTTTTTTTTTTTTTTCATAAATGTTTCCTGCTTCTGAAAATAATGTCTCACTATATATGGTACTTCCTGGTGCAGAAAGGTACTTTTTGGCTAATTGTGAAAGGTTAGGAAAAATTTAATAATTCTGCATTTAAATATGTAAACTATTAGTATTCTTTTGTCCGAAATTACCTAAAAAAATAATGTATATTTGGTATGTCGCTATACGCCATAAGTGAACATCATCAAAAAGTAACCCTATTCTTTAATGATTTTTTTATATTTAAATTCATTAATTTTCCTTCCTTAAAATTTTAGAGTGGGAACATTTTTCCATGTGTATAATTTGGCGATCTGGGGAAATTGGTTGACTGCATAAGTAGTGCGCATTTTTCTTAACCTGGCACAAGCGATAAATCGCCAAATGTTGTATCAATTGAAATATTTCATACTGAATTCATTTTTAAGCATTACAAATATTTCTTTCATCTTTAAATTAATTCTTTTCGTTATTTAAATTTATCTCTCATTAAAAGGATTTTTGCTTCTTTCTATTTTTTTATTATTAAACAAATAACAGTTTTTTTCTTTAATTTTGCGAGATGTTTACATTATTTTCTAACTGATATAGCCCTTTCCATTCTTTCACCAACGATAATATCGCCAAAATATAATCACTGGCAACCTTTTTGCCGAAAATATCAATAAAATACAAAATTTATTACCAAAAATCATAGTTATCCCTGTGCATTTGTGCATAAACCACCACGGGAATATTCTCTATCGAATGATACAATCTCAAAAAAAAATTTACTGGGTAGTTTTTGAAAACACTCGAGCCGAATTTTTAGAGCTTACTGCTTTATAATACATGATAAGGGAATAATATATTTTTTTTTGCTGTATATTATGTATAATATATAAATAATGTAATATCGCATATATTATACTTTTGAAAAAACCCGATTTTCCCCGGGGGAAATTAGTTTTTTCATGAAAAAACCCATGTGTGTTGGTATTTTTTTTTTTTTTTACAGATTTTTGCAAACCCTGATTATGAGGGGCTTGTTACTTTTGAGAGAAAGAAAAGAGAAAAGTATATCTTGGTATCAGAAAAGAATAATTATATTTTAATGGAATGAATAATTATATTTTAAGAAAACAACCTTTTTCTTTACATACAGAATGTAAATTTACTAAGTTTGAGTTGAATGAGAAAGGATATAAAAAGACAGAGGACACATTCAACTTCTTTTTTTTTTGGGGGGGGGGGGGGTTGGGGGGTGAAATGATTTTACTAAAATAAAAAAAGGTTCATTATTACAGAGGTAATGAGCTCCTATTTTAGATAAAATATATATAAATTACTAGAACTATCTATGGATTAAATAAAAAACTATGAATTAAATTATTATTTACATTTTTGAAAGTCATATGTTATCTTATTGGCATCAAAGTATTTAAAATATTACAAAAAATACATTCAGCTGTTATGATTTTTGAACATTCAAACAAAAAATTAATTTCAATTAGTCCTTAATTTAATTTTTGATTTTAAAATGAAAAAAAAATGAAAAATTTAAAGTCAGCATTCGGCCGCCGAATATTCGGTATTCAACTATTCGGCCAAATCACTATTCATTGCATCCCTAGGTAAGATTATATATTTTTCATAGATATATTGTGGCAACAGTCAAATTTTGTGGCAGTCCAATGTTTCTGAGCTACCTCTGAATGAAAATACATTTTTGTTATAATAAATTGTGTGTTATTTTATAAATAATGAACATTAAGGTGTCCAAAAAGCATCTTAATTCCTGTTTGTCTGTTACAATACCACTTTTTTAATCCTAATTATTATCATTAAATAATTTACTCATATTAACTAAATTAATTTACCTTATAATATCATATACTTATTGTAGCAATCTTTTAATTACATTATTATTTTTTAAATAATGTGAAGTCATTTTTTCTTCTATGACTC
This sequence comes from Maratus speciosus, assembly GCA_963932465.1. Taxonomy (NCBI): domain Eukaryota; kingdom Metazoa; phylum Arthropoda; class Arachnida; order Araneae; family Salticidae; genus Maratus; species Maratus speciosus. The sequence continues at coordinate 331,842,762 of OZ010796.1, read as the reverse complement.
ATAGTCTGTTACAATGGAATTGCCCCATTCATTTTTTTTAGTTTATCAGTATGTGTAAATGAAGAAGAAAATACTAAGTCTTTATGAAAGTAACTATAAAATAGGAATATATTCGTGATGAATATCTACAATATCTAACCAGTTTTGAAGGCAATGTAGTGTATGAATACAAATGTTGTACAGTAGGCTCCCTCAAATCCACACTGCTTGAAACCACAGTTTTTGCGGATTTAAAAATTTTTCAGATTTCTGGTCACTGTTTCATTTACATTTTTTAAACAGTAATTTGAATGTAGGGGATGAGTTCCATATCCTGTGCAACTTGGCGAAAAAAATCTCACCAAAAAGGCCATTTTGGCGACATGAAAAATTTTCCAAGATGGCGGAAAAACATAATTTCTAAATCAATTATTTATAAATCAATCTATTTATAAATCAATGATTTTGAACCATTTTAAAAAATAGAAAATGATGTAAAAACAAGGATTTATAAATAACATAAAGATTTAAAAATGATGTTTTTCTGCCATCTTGGAAATTTTTTTTACGTTGCAGTTATATAAATTTTAGCAAACTAAAAAGCAATAGCAATAAAAGAAACAAATATTTGTTATTGTCAGGGGTGCTACCCCCCCCCCCCCCCCCGTAAATGATTCATTTTGTACAATAAAAAAGAGAAAAAAACTTACCAGAAACTTTTAAAACTGAATTTCTAGGGAAACAATGGTTATTTAAAAACTTACAATTTAAAACAAGGTAAAATCTCGCTCACAACTGCCAAAAATTAAAAATATTATAAAATAAAAGTAAAATATTAAATGTAAATAAACACCAGAAAATGAGACGGCGATTCAGAAAAAAGGGAAATTTAATACAATATATAATGTTTAAAAAAAAAAATTATGTTTACTATTCATTTAAATTATTCTAAATTGCTGGCATATTCATTATTTCTTTTTTTTTTTAATACGCTCTATTATTTATTTCTAGTTAAATTCCTATAAGTTTAAAATGCGTATCTTAATAATAGTTTTATTCAAAAACGTAATCTAAACTTTTAATCCCTTCATTAATTTTTTCGTATACCAAACTGTAAAGTTCTGAACGCAGTTACTTATTTTTCGAATGTTTATAAAAGCCATTTTTATATTTTTATTAAGCAGTAAAAAGACTGTAAAATAAAAAAAAAAAATCAGTTAATATTTACAAAAAAAAAAAAAAAAAAAATACATAAATAAACAAATAAATGTTTACAAAAAGAGAGATCCCAGTCCGGGTCTGAAACATCGTCAATGAAAGGTACTTCATCATCAAAATTTTGATGGGAATTTTGCTTAAATTTTGGTAATACACCCTTGATGTTTTCAGACTTTGCCATTGGTCTTTGAAAATCCAAAAGCCTTAGCCCCTCAATCCCATGCCCTGGGTAGACTTTAATAATGTCATCTATGAGGACTTGAATTTTTTCGGCAGTCGTTTTTAAATGATCTAGCTTGCGTCGGCGATAAAAATGAAGAGCCATATATTGTGACAACATTTTATCGTTGCTGCGACATTTTATAGTATTTTTTAACCAACAATTTTCATTTTCTAGATCATTAATGGTGTTCACTTTATCTGTTTTTGACATGAATTCGCCTTTACTATGATTTGTAACTTTGTCCGTTGTCTTACTGGAGAATAATTTTTCTACATCATGGTACTGTTTAGCCGAATCTGTATAGACAACGCGCGTATCTTTATGACAAAAACATGCAACGTAAGGCCAAATATCACTTTTTTTTTTTTTTTTTGCTATCTACCCTAAAAAACAACCCCTCTTTGTCCTCTCTACAAAAAATGCCCAAAACAGTTAACGTCTAGGGTGGCTTTGTGTGTCGGATTTTTAGAAATCCGACCCCTTCCGTATTTCCTAATGTTTAAAAAAGTCTCATCAATTAATATTAGATTTTCTCGGGCCCCCCCAATTCAGAATACCTTATTGGGGGGCGATTAGAGAAGAGTGAATTTTGCAAACTTCTCGAAGATAAGAAAAATAATCACAAAGCGTTTCTTTTGACAGGGTCGGTTCATTTCTATCTCTTCTCCAGTTACACAATTGCTTGTATAAAAAATTTGTTTGAATTTTGAATACAAAGGAAAAAATAATTGTCAAAAAGTCGTGAACCGGAATTTTAGAATTTTCAAAAACTGTATTATGCACAGGATTAACAGTGCCTGAACAAGGATTTGGGTTTGAATTCATTTTACTGCGAAGACAGCAGACCCATCTCCACTTCAATTTAACATCCTTGTTCAAATCTTTTTTCATCTGACCGCTACATTTAGAGCAGGGCAGGGGAGCTGAAGGAATAAGACCAACTTCAAGGGCAAATTGGACTGCTGAATCTTCCATCCCAATAATGGTGAACCATGTAAAAATGGAAATGTTGGCCAATAAAGGGTGCATGTTGGAATAGGTAATCCAAATAAAAATCAATAAAAAAATGAAAACAAATAAACAGAAAATCAAAGAAAAAAAATGGCAGTGCAAGCAAGTCTTACCTTATGCAGAGCTACGCATCGAAATGTGTTTCGTGTGGCGGCAAATTTGTTATCTAACTTGTTCAAAATTACGCTGAGTAACCGTTCACGTGACTAATGAACCAATAAGCTTCAAGATCAGCGCTCTTCAAAAATTAACGTCATCAAACAGACTTTCTGAAAAAAAGCAACCCTAAAGCCGTTCAAAATCCGACGAACAAACATAAACCAGATCAAAACATTTATCGCCAAATTTTCGGCACAGGATATGGGACCAGTCCCTAATGTAGTAAAACATTAAGAATTATAATGAATCCTTACAATAAGTAAAATATTAAAATGCTTAAGTAAAATAATTCAAGTAAATCAAAATAATTAAGTAAAATAATAAAAATTAAGAAAATTAAAAAAATAAAACAAAATAAAGGTCAAATAAACAATAATTAAAGATATAGTACTAAATATATGTGTAATAATGATGAAATATTAGTCTTCTTTATTTCAGCCATATTAGCCAAAATTATGTACCAAATCATGGAAAATTAAAAATGAAAATCATTACAAATTAAAGCTGAAATTAAATACTGACACAAAAAAGTAAACATAAACAATATGGCTGTAACATATACACGTGCAGGTATTGTGCAGAAGCTGCTGTTGTGCCATATTTTTACCTTAGATATGAAAATAATTTGCATCATAATCATAAAACAATGAAATTTTATTGCATGTTTATACATACTTAGTAAACAAATAAGCTTGATTGATTAAATAAATTGTCTTGGGAAGAAACAAACACATTCATAACTGATTCAGTGCCATCTTGAATCTCGTTCCTTCAACTTAACTGTCAGTTTCCCTAATTAACATCAGCAAATGACACATGAATTTGAGGAAGTCTGCTGTATATAGATGGAATGCAATACTGCATGTTGTTGCATATTTTGTTAATAAAATTGATTTCTTTTTAATCATAAAATTGGATATTTTATTATTCATAATGATGGTGATTTTAATTTGAAATTTACCAAATCATTGTTCGTTTAAGATTTTTTTAAATGGCAGGTAGCAGAAACATTTGGCTATGACCTTGTATTTAAAATATTCCTTTACAAAAATTTTCAATATAAATTTGTAAGAAATCTATAGAATTATTGTCCTTTTTTCTATAGGGTTAGTATAGAGTAGATTCTATAAACTAGGTTTGTGGTTATGTAGGAAAATTTATTTTGTGCTTCTATAGTAAACTGTAAAACTTTAATATATACCATTTTTGTAAGAGTTGTATTATAAACAACAGAGGATAACAAATCTGTAGCAAAATCCATTTATTTCACAAAGCTACAACTTTTTTATCAATGATGTGCCAGATCGTTATTTTGTTTCCTGATGGGAATCAACGAGATTAATAACTTTTGATACTGCAATTACACAATCACTGCACACTCGTAAAAATTTAGCACAAAGGCGCTTTTGGAAATCTATTCCAAGAGCACTTTGAAGCTCAAATTCCTAATTTTTATTACCTCATTTATTTATTATGTTACAGAATGAACAACTATTAGATCTTTGATTTTATGGAAGCTGAACACAAGGATATAGATTTTATTAGACTACTGTTATTAGGAGACTTTATTAGATGGACTTAGTTTAGAAGATTCACACATAATTTTAAAAACAAACACATGGAAACATATTTTTGAAATTTCCTGTCTGTTTCCTATTCCAGGAAGAACAAAATTACATCTGGGAATTACATCTGAATGATTGTGAACAATAAACTTTACATGATGTTTCTTGTTCATGACTAATCTTTTATGTTTCTGCAAATTTTTTTATATATATATGTTGCATTCTAGCAACATTGGATTGGCTTTATCGTTGAAAATGCCGTACTGGCTGTCACGATAGTAGTTGTGGATCACATTCAGCAATAATGACGTAAAAGAAGTGGTCAGAACAGATAATTCGAATCTGTTATATTAGTAGAACAAATTGTTAAAATGCAGTTGTCGAGTGAAAACAATGGAATGCATCATTCCGTAAAGTTTCCCCAGAAGAAATTGAAACAACTCATAATATCAGCTAAGCACTTTATTAGAACATCTTGTAAAAAGTGCAGTTTCCACCAAGATAATTAGCCATCGCTCCGTAGTAGTAATTAGGTTTAAACAAAGTTCCAGATAATCGAATAACAGGACGGTGACCAGGGGGTGGATGAAAACTGGAAATATGACTAAAATCTGCTGAAACACAGCGAGTATCAACTTTTTGTTCCTCACGTGCAAGGATACAAATATGACGTTGGTCGCGCTCTCAACCAATGAATAATTAAGAATTACGTCATATAAAAAGTGCGAACAGAGCTAGCGGATGAATTTGAAGGAAAAAAAGATAACATCAGAAATGTGCGGGAAAGTAAAAATGGAAACTAAAAGAATATTCTTGAAAGAAAAAAGCGCGGGAATGGAACATTTAATTTAAGAATACTAAAAGCGTAATATTTAAGCGATTAAGACAAGTGAGACATTAAATTAAAGGGAATTTAACAGAGTTAACGATAGAGATTATTTAAGGATAAGGATTTAGTGAATATAAAGTAGTAATTTAGAATAAGATAAGGAAATCGCGGAATTAGATCTAATAATGTAACAAAATCCCTCCCCTCAAAAAATGAATGAACTAGTAGGTCCCAATGACCTGCGAGTTCATTGAGAGAAAGCATATACTCGTTTTACAATTTTTATTTCTTTGTTTTCTCGTATAAAGTTTAAGTTTTATGTTCTCAAGCCTACACAAATGAAAAATTTTGTTTAGATGTTGGATATGTTCAGTTAAGGAGGAAGAAAAAATAATTATATCGTCATAATAATAGCATGCGGAATCAATTTTATATTTTGTAAGGATTCTTCTAAGAGTTCTATTGAATATGGAGGGCCCAACTTTTACACCAAAAGGGAGAGGCCTTGAAAATTTATATCAATGATTGCCAAAATTGTGATAGTTATGCTCAAATTTCAGAGATTTTAGTAGAAAAATTTATCAAAATTGAAGTACCTAGATTTTCTGATTTTTCTCCACTTAAATTAAACAATCTAAAAGATTTGGAAGATTACTTCCATAAAAAACCGTAATATTTAAGCGATTAAGACAAGTGAGACATTAAAATAAAGGGAATTTAACAGAGTTAACGATAGAGATTATTTAAGGATAAGGATTTAGTGAATATAAAGTACTGTATTTTTCGGCCTATAATCCGCAGATTATCTGTTAAAAAACCTCAAAAATTTTAAGTGCGGATTACGTACCGGTGCGGATTATCTGCTGACATTTTTTTAAGCAGAAGTTCATGTCAGATATCCTGTTTCAATCGGCAGTCAAAATAAAAATGTAAACAGCTATCACACGATTGTTTACTATTGACCGTTCGCGGAGTTACTCGTGATTCGTTCACATATGACGTGTACGTGCTAGTGAGAGTGGCTTCCGATTTTTATGTTATAATTTTTAGCCTTTTGGCAACATGTTTTTATGAAGAACAAAGCGTTTCTCAACTCATCTCTTTCAAAAATTGCAATGCAATATAATAAATATTGTCTAACAGAAAACGAGTTATTTAACACTACAGAATTTAAACTGAACATTATTATAAAAGCGGAAAACGATTTAAAAACAGCAATTGTTATAGAATTATCTGTATTCACAAGACAGTCTACATTTTAGATATAAGATTCAATGAAAAAAAAGTATTTGTATTTTTAACTTGTAATTATTTTATTACAATTATCATTTAAATAGAGCAACTAAATAAATAGGGAGATGGTTTATTAGTAGCACTTTGGAATGTTGAAAACAATGAGTAATCCTCGTATAGTCCGGCGTATTATCCGCAGATTATAGGCCGATGCGGATTATCTGATGAAATTTTTTTATAAGCACTAAAAATTGCGGCTGCGGATTATACGCCACTGCAGATTATAGGCCCAAAAATACGGTAGTAATTTAGAATAAGATAAGGAAATCGCGGAATTAGATCTAATAATGTAACAAAATCCCTCCCCTCAAAAAATGAATGAACTAGTAGGTCCCGATGACCTGCGAGTTCATTGAGAGAAAGCAGATACTCGTTTTACAATTTTTATTTCTTTGTTTTACAATCATCTTTAAAATGATACCGTCACTTGGTCACGAAATCGCATTGCTCAAAGCTTTATTTTCATTTTGAAAGGAAGAAAAAAAAAATTATAATTAAAAATTTTTAAAAAAATCGCGTCTTAGTGGAAACTGCTGTAATAAGTACATATCCAATAACAAAAACAATTATAATAATATTTGGTTAAAATTCAAAATTAGCAACAGTTTTGCTTTCTGTGAATTAATACAAGAATATTAATATCAGTTCATTAGTTAGCAACAGTGACACAATTTTCAAAACTATACCATATTTATTCAGTATCTTCACTAAATTATATTTCCTCTAGTTTGTACTGAAATATGGATTTATAGAGTTCATAAGAGTTTTATGGTTATTTAAATCTTATATCACAGACTGTGTTGCACTAATAATATTAATAATATTAAACACTAATAACAATAAATAATAACAATAATAAATAAATAAATAATCTTAGAATAACCTTGTATAACAATAATATATCAAATAAATTAATAAACAATAGTAAATAAAATTTTGTCTAATTAACAATTTGTCTATGTAACAATAGTAAATTACTATTTATTGTTATTAGTGTTTAATATTATTAGTGCAACATAGTCTGTGATATAAGATTTAAATAACCATAAAACTCTTATGAACTCTATAAATCCATATTTCAGTACGGACTAAAAATCACTAGAGGAAATATAATTTAGTGAAGATACTGAATAAATATGGTATGGTTTTGAAAATTGTGTCACTGTTGCTAACTAATGAACTGATATTAATATTGCTGTATTAATTCACAGAAAGCAAATAATAATATTAATAATATTAAACACTAATAACAATAAATAATAACAATAATAAATAAATAAATAATCTTAAAATAACCTTGTATAACAATAATATATCAAATAAATTAATAAACAATAGTAAATAAAATTTTCATCAACTATAATGTAAATATACAACTGTACAATCTTTAATAGTTTTTGCCATGGTCTTTTCATTATTACAGATCTGTATTCTCTCAGTATAATAACAGTATCAATCACAACTGCTGTTAAATCTTACGTAATTTTATTCCTCGTATTATTTAATCTTAGATAAGTTTTCGAAAAAAAGTAATGATTTGTGACCAGAAATGAAGAATTATGAGGTGCATTGCCTCATAGGTCATTTCATAATATCTCACTCAGACATTATGAGGTGCATCGCCTCATAGGTCCTCCTAAGGGTTAAACCATCATCACTGTTTCGGTAACTTATATCTTTTGTTTTAGCATAGTCATCATCAAAAATTATCTAAATCTCTATATAAATAATTTTATAACCTTTTTTAATTCTAGTATTTTCTTCTTTTTATAAATAATAATAATATAATGTTAATCCTGTATCACATAATTTGTGTCTTTAAATATCTCGTATCATTCATTTGTATGTGAGTCGTAAAGTTTAATTCCTTTTTTATCTTTCTCATAGGAATTAGATGTACACTCCTCAAATAATGAAATTAAAAAAAAATCATAAATTAAAAAAAAAATAGGGAAAGGAAAGTTATAATATGTCGAAGGCAGAAAAAGAATCCTAAATAGTTTCCCAATTCCCTTCTGCAATTACATTTACCTTAAATATAAAGAAAAGAAATAGAATCAAATCGTTAACAACAAAAATAAAATAAAAAATGACTTTTGACTTTCATGGTAAGAAAGAAAAAAAAATATCGCAGATGAAACTTTTTGCAAATGGAATTAGTAAATGGTTTTGTAACATTTCTATCGGGAAATGAAAATCAAATCTTGAAATATTTCTCTCTCTCTCCTTCTTTTTTCTTTGTAAAACTGATAAAATGCAATCTAAGATAATCCTTTTATTTTAAGAGTAATATTTAAATCATTTCAAAGAATATCAATTGGGTTTCTATTAAATTTTTATATCAAGTAAGATTAAGTTTTTAATTGCAAGTAATAATTTAAGTAAAGTTTTTTGGGTCAATTTTTTAATTTAACACTAATTAGAACTCTAGATAAATCAACCAATTTATGCCCGCATAACTAAGCTAATCTAAATAAATTCCCAAACAGATAAACTCTTGGGACGTCTCCCAAAACTCATCCGTAATGCTGAAATAATAAATTTACTTAAGCTTTAAATTTTAATATTAATTTACAAACTCATCATTGTTAGAAAATTAAGTTTAAGTTAGTGATTTAACCTGCGTCTGCTGCTGTTGTTGTTGTAATTGCTCATGAGGCAATTTTAAGTTATTAGGATGATGGTACAAACGCAATTTTGAAACATGAATGATTTCGGTATCTTTAAATGGAGTTTTTCTATCGATCTCAAAATTTACATCGGATACTTTTCGAAGAATTTGGTATTGTCCAGAAAATATCTGAGAAAGCTTTCTAGTATTTGGGTAATGAAATTCTTCATAAATAACGAGATCGCCTACTTCAAATTTTGGCTCAACATAATTTTGATCATAATATTTCTTACTTTTTAAATGGAATTCATCAGTTCGCACTTTTGCGATTTTAAGTGCTTCTTTCACTGGAGGGTAATAATCTTGTTGAAGGGGGGAATTATAGGGTAATTGGCCAAAGAGTGAATAAGCAGGGGGAAATTTAGTTATTGAATGGGGGGTATTATTGTATTCATTTACAACTTCAGCAAGGAGTTTAATCCAAGGAACTTTAGAGGTAGTAGAGTTAACTTTACATTTTAGCCTAGTTACTATCGTTTGATTGGCTCTTTCGCATTTACCGTTCGTTTGAGGATGGTGAGATGAGGTTAAACGCTGCTTAACATTACGGTTCTGCAAAAATTTTTTGAATCTGGAAGAAGTAAAGGCGGCATTCCTATCGCTTAAGATTTTTTGAGGTGTCCTAATGTTAGTAATTTGATTAAAACAGAATAATTGTTGTGGTGTTTGAATATTAAAAATTTGTTTTAAACAATTCGTATAGGTTTCAGTGGTGACACTCTTCGAGGGAAATGCCCACACATAATGGGTTGCATTATCGATGACAATATGAAGATATTTTTTAGTTGAATCCTCACACAGTATCAACAGAAAGACATTCAAAAGGTTGATCTTTGGTAGGCATAGCTTGTAATAAGCCAAATTTTTTCTGTAGGCTTTTTATTTTTTTGACAAATATCGCAATGCTTTACAAAGTTAGTTATATCTTGAGTCATATCAGGCCAATAATAATTGGGAGAAATTAGATTTTGCATTTTTTGAATTCCAAGGTGACCAAAATTTTCATGAGCAATTCCAAGTAATTTTCTTCTCAAGGACATGGGGACTACTATTTTCCTAAAGCCCTTTCTTTTAATTATCATTAATCCATTGTCCTTTAAGTAATTTTTTCCACACACATTATCCCTTTCCTGCATTTCAAGTACCTCTTTAACATCTAACAAAAACGTGAGTGGTTGATTAAAATGAGAAATAGGATTTCTGGACAACATGTCGGCTTCGACATTTGTAGATCCCTTTAAATACTCTATCTTATATTCAAACATACTCAGTTTTAAAGACCATCTAAAGAGTCTACCTCTTAGGTGTTTTAAATTCTTAAGCCACACAAGAGATGCATGGTCTGTATGAATAGTAAACTTTACACCATGGAAATAATGGTAAAATTTGTCTAAGGTGTCAATGATGGCAAGACACTCTAATTCCGTAATAAAGTAGTTTTGTTCATAGCTTCTCAATCCTCTGGAGTAATAAGCAATTGGATGTAAAAACCCATTATCATCCGGTTGTTTAAGTACGGCACCTACCGCTACCTGTGAGGCATCAACAAACATATGGAGGGGTAATTTAGGGTAATAAATTTTTAAGATGGGTTTTGCTATTAGTGCATCTTTCAACTTTTGGAAAGAATTTTGACATTCAGTACTCCATTCCCACAAAGCCTTTTTCTTAAGTAGTTTATTGAGTGGGTTCCTAATTTCGGCATTTTTGTTTATAAACTTATGGTACACATTAACTGATCCCAAAAATCTTTGGAGTTCTTTAACATTCGTAGGGGGTTTTAATTTTTTAATTACATCAATATTGGCATTTGAGGCGGTTAGGGTTCCATTTTTAATTTCATATCCTAAAAAGTTAATTTTATTTTGAGCAGTTCTCAATTCTACCCAAATTCAATCTTTGTTAAATGCTGGCCTAATAAAAGAAAGTACTAGTCCTTATTCTTCCCCTGTCACCTTAGTAATGAAGTGCGATGAAGGCAAAAAGACAA